>OMKQ01077770.1:0-22635 GCA_900302335.1 Phycis phycis | reverse complement strand
GGGGGGCTGTACATTTGTCTGAGTGTGGGTGGTGTTATTTGTATGAGGTGTAAGTGGACGGTGGATGTGTTGAAATGTGATGGAAATCAAATGAGGCGGTGAAAGCAGACAAGTACATTTTGTCTGCTAAAGAAAAAGTTGTATGATTGTTGCTGTTGGTGAGTACTGAAGGAATTAGAACTTGTGTTGAAGCCATTCAGTTGAGAGAGCTAACTCATACACTGAGTAGTCACTCTCTGTCGTCGTTGCTATTCCTGCTGTCGTTGCCATTGCTGTTGTTGCTGTTACAATAGGACTCCAAGTGGCCTCTCAAGCCGTTAACCAGTCAGTTTCGGCCTCTCAGGTGTAGACCATAGCCTTGATTGCTGGGCGTAATACTCGACAACCAACTGTCCTGCACTGCAAACATCACTGCAGTGACCCCATCCTGTAGATTTGTTCTCTACAACATCTGCAGGATCCGGCAATCCCTCACGAGGGAAGCGACACAGCTCCCGCCCAAGCACTTGTCTTCTCTCGCCTCGACTACTGCAACTCGCTCTTCGCTGGACTCTTTGGACCTTTGCAGTGGATCCAGAATGCTGCAGCACGCCTCATGTTCAACCAACACAAATTCTCCCACGTGACCCCCCTCTTCCATGACCTCCACTGGCTCCCTGTAGTGGCTCACATCAAATTTAAGACGATGCTACTGGCCTACAAAACTGATAATGGAACTGCCCCTACCTACCACCCAGCATTAGTGAAACCCCACGCCCCTGCTCGAGCACTCACTACCTCAGCTGGTCAACTGGTACCTCCATCACTAAAAGGAGGAAAAAGTCGGACGGCGTAATCACAACTCTTCTCTGTTTTGGCACCACAGTGGTGGAACGAGCTCCCTGCCAAAGTCAGGACTGCGGAGTCACTCCCCATCTTCCAGAAGAGACTCAAGACTCACTTGTTCAGAGTTCACCTGAACCCTGCATAACATCCATCCAAAAAAAAACCCTACCCTCAAGCTCTTGTATGTTGTACATCTTGGCACTTTATAATCGCTCTTTGTAACTTGGCACTTAGCCAGAGGTCTTGTATACTAGCAATGGTTAACCTAGCAATTGAAATGCTTGACTCATGGAGAAGTAGTGGAGGACAATGACGCCACTTGAAGAGGACAATGACACCATTATAGCTTTTATAAACATAAGGAAAGTGGTATGAAAGACCTATGGTGATGAAATGTACATCTCGTCCTGTATGGAAAAGTGTGAATAGAAAGGCCATGATGTTAGCTCACCTCTTTGTTGACAAAACAGTACAAGATGGCAACCAGCAGCCCCTGAAGAGGACAAAACATGCAGATACCTTCACATTCATTCATTCATGAATAAACACCAATAAAGACCCCTCACTGTCGGCTGCCGGTGAACACAGTGAGCCCTGTGAGCGTGAACGCTGACCTGGAAGGAGTTGAACAGGAGGTCACAGAACAGACGAATCAGGCGCAGCATGGAGCCCTTGGGGACGGACTCGTCGATGACGAAGGTGAAGAGGATGGCGTGGATGCCCAGCAGAGGGATGAGGGTGAGCGTGGACTTCGCCAGTCTGTTCAGGGAGACAGATGAGGCAAATGAACGCGCACACGCCTGCCTGCCTGCCTGCCTGGTTGCCTGCCTGGCTGCTGCCTGCTGGGGTTGTGCTCGCAACCTTCTATACTTTGACAGGGATCTGTACATAGCTGTTTAAAGTGAGTGTCCTGCTCTGCCGTTTCACAGAGATTGGGACACTTGTGAGCTTATCGACAATCATTGTAGATAAAATCAAAAATCTGTTGTTGAGATAAAATCTAAACAACAAGCTCGCTGACCAAGCTTGCAGGATTGTGGCAGAGAGGGAGAAGGAGGTCCCGTCCACGAATCAGCCATCTTGTGTCTGTGGCTCGCCGCCGCCACAGCGACACTGCTATTTATACAGTTTTTTTGTGTTTACGTTGCAAGTCCTGTTCATTCTATTGTATTTATTTGATGTTTGTGATTTGAGCAACTGTAACAAATGATTTCACCCGGGAAGTCAACTGTATCTGGATCAGGAAAAGAGGCTACTTCGAAATGGGAGGTTGTTTGAATCGAATGTGAACTAATTCACCCAACGTAGGCTTTTCGTGTGTACTGGTATGGACTGATGAATACCTGATTCATGTATTTATCTATTTTGTATCACTGATGTTCTTGTCTGTTTGTGGAAAGTAGACAATGACCTCATTTTCTTGAAAGACTCATTCAGCGTTTGGCGTCCTATTTTACCTGAACTTGTAGTCTGTGTATCTCATCTGATGGGCCTTGAGTTTGGACATCAAGATTTGGATTATCCGGATGAAAATAAAGAAGTTAATCTGAAGGTAGATTAAGGAAGGGAGGTTAGCATAACGTACACAACAGAACCGAACTGGACCTTTCAACTCTTACTGTTCCATATTCTATTACTGTGACCCAGTTACACATGCATGTTAGCATATACTGTATGTATAGTACAATGTCACACACATGTACGTGCACATGTACATAAACACTGAGCAGGCAGCACGGAGCTGGGGTGAGGGTTAAGTGTGTCACACAGGTATGAATATGGAAAATCACGTTTCCACATGTTACAGCTACAGACTCTGTCTCTCTGCAAATTTTGGGGTTAGTCATCATCATCATCATCATCCTCAATCGTCCGCTTATCCAGGGCCGGGTCGCGGTGGCAGCAGGCTGAGCAAGGAACTCCAGACGTCCTTCTCCCCAGCAACGCTTTCCAGCTCCTCCTGGGGGACCCCGAGGCGTTCCCAGGCCAGATGAGATATATAATCCCTCCAGCGAGTTCTGGGTTTCCCCCGGGGTCTCTTACCAGTTGGACGTGCCCGGAACACCTCTAACGGGAGGCGCCCAGGAGGCATCCTGATCAAATGCCCGAACCACCTCAAGCGGCTTTACTCTGAGCTCCCTCCGGATGTCCAAGCTCCTCACCCTATCTCTAAGCCTGAGCCCAGCCACCTTACGGAGGAAACTCATTTCGGCCGCTTGTATCCGCGATCTCGTTCTCTCTCTCACTACCCAGAGCTCATAACCATAGGTGAGGGTTGGGACGTAGATCGACTGGTAAATTGAAAGCTTTGCCTTCCGGCTCAGCTCCCTCTTCACCACAACGGCCCGGTACAATGCCCGCATTACTGCTGACGCCGCACCAATCCACCTGTCCATCTCGCGCTCCTTTTTAACCTGTTAATATTTTATTTTTGCACTGTGTTTATGTATGTCAATATCTTGATCTTATTTTACTGTAACTTTGTGGCATTGTATGAACTGCATTTTAATCTGTAAAGCACTTTGGTCAACCCCGGTTATTTTTTAAATGTGCTCTATAAATAAAGTTTGAGTTGAGTTAAGTTGAGCTCAGTGGATAGAGTGGGTCATCCACGAACGGGTTGGCCGTTTGATCCCCACCTCCAACTGTCCACATGTCGAATCCCACAAATGTACTGATTATAAGTCACTTTGGACAAAAGCATCTGCTAAATGCCCTTCCTCCTCCTCCTAAGATCAACAGTCAACCATGTGTCCATCCAGGGGATGGATGTGGAGCTGGTGCATCCTAACTGGGAACATTGATGCAGTATACATGAAGGCCTAGAGCCAATAGTATGTCTTAAGGAGGCTTGGGTCCTTCAATGTATGCAGGACAATGCTGTACAGGTTCCACCAGTCTTTGGTTTCAACTGCCCTCTTTGTTTTGTGCTGGGGCAGCAGCAACGAAGCCATGGATGCAAGCAGGATCGACCAACTGGTTCTGTCCTGGGGCCGGCCTTGACTCAATACGAGTGGTCGCAAAGAAGAGAATGGTGACTGCTGGCCATCATGTACAAAGCCTTTCATCTGCTTCATGACATTCTGGTCAACTACCCTATGACTGCCCATCCCAGCTCTGCCTAATTCCATGTTGAACCGTGACAGCACTTAGTATGGTGTGCTTATATATTTTTATTATTTCATTTTACTTGTGAGTTGTGTGCTGAATTATTTCTTTGATTTAATGGTCCCCTATTTTGTCTGCTACATTTACACCTGGTGATAAAATAGGAATCCTTTAATTTCTATATCTGTGTACTTAAACATTTAGGAATGTGTTTTATTCATGCATAGTGTGCTTGAATATTCAATGTATTTCATTTATTTTTATTTTTATTTATTTATTTATTTATTTTTAAGTAGTTTGAGTAGTTTGCTGAGATTTGTTGTCTATTTTCTGTTATTTGTCTGTCTTTATTCTTGTGGCTATTTTTTTCATTTTGAGAATATAAGGCTAATTTAGACATTACACATTTTAGACAAACATTCGTTTAATTTCAGGCTACATCTTCCATTTAGAAAATGAATGTAAACATTAAGACATATGAGTCACGATCAAAATACTAATTATGCCCGGACCAGATAGAACAGCTGCAGGCCAACTGCTTTTAGTTTGAGGGGTTACAAAACGAAAGGTTTAGGCTACCCAAGGACATAAGGTAGGATGTAATGATAATGGTAATGGCATTAAAGTTTTTATATAATATAATTATAGCAACAGCAGAAAATAATGAATCAAGCTGTACTAGTTGAACACTAGCCATAGTCTGCATGCATGGTAATGCGTCTCAGACACAAAAAAGCAGTTATTGAATTTAGTGTTAGCCATATTGTACAAGATTTATTCTGCCTCGGTGTTCCACGACACCTGAGGTCCTTCCTGCCTATTGCCACCAGACTTTTCAATGTGTTATTGGACTAGCCACACTAATATTTGTCTAATATATCTAATATAACACTAATATATCACAGACTTGCACATCGAGCCCCTGCACCTTGTTTTTATCACTGCGTACCTCCACTATACTAGTCTGTATATTAGTAGTATATCTTTTTGTAGTATTTATTTTACATGTTTTATTTATTTACTATCTTTAGTTACTATGTATTTACTATTATCTATTTACCATGCCCTACCATCTGTAGGTATTCTCATTTTCTGTACAGTATATTTATCTTATAGTCAATACGCTCACAATCATTTGTCTGCATCCTTATCGATCTAGCCATTTATTTAACCATTTCGAACTTCTATATTCGAAGTAAAATAGTTTCTGTTGTCTTCAGTTTATTATTTTGTCTTGTTGTGCTGCAACAAAGTAATTTCCGTACGCAGATAAGTACTTTCATGTCCATCACTATAGCTAGTACTATACAGTACCTGTATACTGTACCTGGTAGGATACTATACTGTATCTAGCACTAGGTACACTAGTGTACCTAGTATTATATGTACCTAGTACTATACTGTAACTAGTATCTTTTAGCCATCTGAGACAGCCAAGCCTATATTATTGTGATGCAAAATTATAGCTGTCTACCTGTTGCAAATATTTTACAAAACATTGTATAACTCCGCTGTCTTCTGCATTATTGCTCGCATTGTTTCAGTCCCACAGTCACCTGGTACACGTGTGCCAAATTTGCAGCTTTTACGACCTCAGGTTTCATGTGTGGATATTTGGTAAAGTTGTGGTCATTGCATTAAATCAAAATGGTCTGACCACATGGGTTGCAGTGAGAAAATTGTTCATCAATAATAATAATAATGCTAATAATAATAATAAAAACAATACAAACAAATACAATAGGGTTCTGACGGATTTTGTAGGATCCCTAATAATAATACTCTAATCCCTCTAATCCCTAATAATAATACTCAGGGGTATTATTAGGGTTCCTTTGGATCCCATTGGACCCCTATTGATCAACCATAAACACATGTGCTGCAACTTACCGAAGTGATGTTAGAAGCAGCCAGCAGCTCCCTTTTTTTAGCCATTTGGCTGCAGAGTACCATGGTTACCAGGGCAACCACACATACCCCTACATCAGGGAATAACTGACGCATCAGACCCCAAGGGTCATCCAATGAAAGCCTTCAGAAGACACAAATAAAAAAACTAAAACACAGATGTCAACAAATGCAGGCACATGAAAAGAAACAAAATTGCATATTCATACCTTGAGAGTCCTATGTGTTTGGAAAGTACATCCCATTGTGTGCAGTTGTCCCCAAGAGCTGTATACAAAGGTGGATAGGTGTATAGCATTGTCTGAAAGCAGACATGAGCCAACACAAAAACCATACTGGTGCAAAATAATACTTTGATATATAGGCCTGCAGGACCTGCATGAGAAAACAGATAGAGAAGGAGAAAAAAACAGATGGTGATTAGTGGGAAGGTAAAACATAAGATAGGAAAATATCTGGAGTAGCTTTGTCGCATAGGAAGTTACTGTCATGTCATTTTAAATACATACAACATATTTTTCGTTTTTTGCTAAGAATATATTCCAAGGTTATCAGGCAGGAAGACAATTTATTGGCCTTGGTTCCGTTGTAGTAAATAACTTGAGTCTTGACGAAGCACATTTTCAGACGACTATTATGGCTACAACTCAAGCCATTGTGAGACCTCCAATAATCCATGCGGGGGTCGCACATTTTACACTATTTATCGTTCTCCTGCTTTTATGTACCGGGGCACTGAAGTTATCGTCACTAGTTTACGCCTCTTCCACATCTTTTGAAAAACTCCTTCCAGGGTAGATTTTTTTATCTTAGTTTTCTGCGTATTTCTATGGAGCGGAGGTTTTGCAGAACGATGACATCATGATCTTGATTTACACATGGCAATTGTTGTTTTACACATTGAGCACATGCCAGAAACCAACAAAGAATGGTGGACTACTGGTGTGTTAAGGTGTAAGTTTAATTACATGTTTACAAGTCAACCTAGGGTTACTTCAGCAGTACACCACCATGCTGCTGGTGTTATATTCACAACACAAAGAAGAAGCCCATCAATGTGTGTATTCCTAATGTTCTTCTGTGGTGTTTGACGTATTGTATTGCTACCTTCTGGCCTGGCATGCTTATGTGAGTATTTGCATTCTCTTGTGGACAAATATATAACGTATATACTGTATATATATTTATACTGTATATTTGTTATATAATATAAGTTTTCGTGTCAATGAAAATAGACGTGTTCTTAAGTCTGCTACCCGTGTCCTGGTGCATCAAAAGAGCAGATGGATAATTTGTGTTATGAGTGACTGTGTTGTGATCTGTGTTTGTCTGACAATGACCCCTCTGTGAAAAGATTACATTTTAAAATAAATAGTATAAATAGTATATAAATAGTTAGTATCAAATCTGGACCTGCATCTTCATCATGTTTGAAAATATTATCTCATGGAATGCAAACATAATTATTGATGAACAACCATAACCAGCTGTCCCTATCAGGTTTTCCATATGACTCTACAGTTTAAAGCTACATAAGAATAGTGAGGCAGGCTCAGATTTCAGAAAAACCTTTCCCCTTGAAGGGATAAAGATAGGGGTGTGTGTGTGTGTGTTTGTGTATTTCATTTATTTTTCCCTAGATTATAAACACAATATACTGTATCTAGCCTTGTGAAGCCAACTTAAATCTTGCAAGCATAACACAGATTTAGCCTCAAGAATATCGTTTGGATCCAACACTACAAGGACCATGTAGAACCAACACTACATGGACCATGTACTGTAGAACCAACACTACAAGGACCATGTAGGGTTGGTTTATGTACCCATGCCGATAAGAAAGCACACCCATAATTAGTGTTATGGGTGACATCTGTGTTTGTTCTATGATGACACCTCTGTGAAAAGGGTGAACTGAAGGAACTTGAATAGTGATTTACACGTAAAAAAGTCTCCAAAAGTGTCTTCCCTACCCAGAATCAGTAAGACATGATTAAGGGTTACATTATACACAGGCTTGTTATAAGACATTCAAGCACAGAATATACTGTACATACACAAACAACAATTCTTACCTCTGATTGTGTGCTTATTGGGCCAGAAAAACCATGGTAGCAGCAGCAGGTAGAAAAGGTAGACCAGGGAAAATACAGTGTAGCGCAACAAACATGCTGTGGGGTATAAAACAGTTAGTAGTCAGTAAAATAAAATAAAATACTATCACACAATACATCACAATACATCTCAACTCAGAGTGGATCAACTGTACGACTCCTCAGCCTCACATTCTGATCTCTATGCATTGTGATTATTTATTTGCAAAGTGTGCTATATTGTCATTGTTCATTTCTATAAGAGAACAGAACCATAACATTTCCATTCCACCAAATAAAGCTAAAATACAGCAAACACAGACTCCACAGCTGATTTTGCCTTATAACAAATATTTCGGCCCAAAAATTTAAGGACATGGAAGGATGTGAGCCTCAAGCATCAGTACGGAGGAGACTGTGCGCCTACAGTCTTTGTTCTGTGTGTCATTATTTGCTATTCTGTGCCTCTTTTTCCATTTGAACATACATTTACTGTATAACTAAGCCCTCCGCAATGCCTCCAAAGAAGGGAAGTTGTGCTGGTGCTTAGGAAAAGCAGAACATAGTGCGAACGATCGAGTTGAAGAAGGAAATCATCGCGAAGCATGAAAACGGAATGCGTGTGTCTGATATTGCTTCGCTTTATAGAATAAAGAAGTGATGAAGATGTTATTAGGTATTCACTCATCTGTGGATACGTATTGTTTCTTCTGGGTTTAGGTATTATTATCATTTTTAAATTGGAGCACCCATATCTTCGCATTGCACAGGTAAAAAGTTTAGAAATTTGGCCACCAAATAGATATCTGGGATGAGCAGGTCCCCAACAAATATGGGATGGTATCACCCATAGGGGGCGCTATAATTCGCGGTCAAATTCAAATGATCAGCCCCGCCACCCAGAATCCTTAAACTTTATGAAACTTGGTGTTCAGGCCATTTTACATGCTGAACATTTTATCCTCTTGGATACATTATGTCCGTCTGGACATTTTTCTGTTCAGTGAAATCTTTTAGAAAACGTACAAAATTTTCTTCTACATAACTACTGGACCAAATGACACATGGTTTAGATGTGCTTGATCAATGGACGTGTCTAATCTCATTTAAAAGGGATTTCAGATTGCTAGAAACGTAACATTATTCTATAAAACACTAGTCCGCTTCAGAAGAAAGGAGGAACTTGAAACTTGCCATGCTCATAGAGGGCATCTCTCTGAACATTTGTACAAAATTTTATTTTTCTGTGACATCACAGTGTAAATCATCGTATTTTGTCTTTGCGTAATGCACCACTTCACCTATAGAGGGCGCAATTACAAGAGACTGCCTTTTACGTGCGAAAAAGGCAGTCGCTGGGGTCGGCAGTAGTGGCGGTACAGGGTTTTTTCTTCACGTGCTCTTGAACAGCACCAGTGCTGCAGTGCAATTTCATTGAAACTTTGCACACTGTACCAACCACCTTCTGTTTCCAATAAGAGCAGCCCACCGGCACCGTCATACAGCCACGCTGTAACTTCCAGCACTGCTCAAAACCTTGGCACGAATCGGGGCACCATCCTTTAGAACCCATGCTACACAAAACAAATCGTCATCATCATCATCATCGAATACTCCGATACGATGTGTTGTACTTTCTACTACGCTACTGGCCTGTCTGGTGTGCAACCCAAACTCAAACCAAGAGTGGATCCAAACACAACTGACTTCTTCCATGTAACAATTTACTTGTGATGTTGTAGTTTTTCTTTTCGGAAGCGTTTAAACCAAGTGAACTGTTTCAGAAATAAAGTGGGCGAAAATAAGACGTTGTAAACTATATATCCAAATATCCAACATCGCAAAGGCCCTTTTATATTCAAATGTAACATGTTGGCACAGCGCCACTATTACATCATTTTGGGAGAACCCTGGAGTGGGACATGAAAGGTGTCTGACCGCAGCTCAACTGACCATGCCCTCAATGTGCACAGATTAGTGCAAGTCCTTTATGAATGTATCTATTTTTTTATTTGTCAATTTATATATAGGCCTACCGGTTGACAGTTTGGTCGAAATTCATTTTGTAGGGCAAATGCATACCAGTGAACTCCCTATACCATTTATACCGTCCACCCCACCTGGAACCATCTGAGATTTGCCTGCTTATCCCATCCAATTTCAAATTCATTTTTAAAAAGTGATGTCCTTTCTGCATGTATTTCACTGTATTTTCACATGTATCGTGTTTGATGAGGTGTAACTATAAATGTGATTACATTTCTAAAATGAAACATGGGTACAGTTTGGTGGCATATCTCTATTGTTACTAAAATCTTATCATTACTAATCTGCAGTTTTGGTTTAGCGATATCGACCATGGTAAATATATATGGAGAACAAATTGTGCCAGGGATTAATGAATGAGCTTAATGAATGTTGATTAATGTATCTGTTTATTTGAGCCTTGTTGTATTCTAACTGTTTGATGCATGTCTGTGTGTTCCTGCTCCAAAATAAATTTCCCCTTGGTGTCAATAAATAATTTTAACTTGACCATGACCCTGATTTATTACCGGTGTGAGTGCAGCTTTATTCACAGGCAGATTGGATCGTAGAATTCTGCTCATAAGCAACTGTGCAGGAGAATAGTTCATAACTGTGATCGCCATGTTTCGAAGGTGCAGGAGCGCCTTTTCCGCAGTTTTCACTGTATTTTTCACAGTCTGAATGGTCATCTGAGTCATTCCATTTGACTGGGGAAATGCTGGGCTTGAGTGTGTGACCTTGAAAACCCATTATCTTGCAAACCTGCGTGCATTATCCGCTACCAGCTCCACTGGTGTTCCAAGCCTTGCACAAACGGCTTTGAACTTCCCAATCACTGTTCCTGAAAATTTGTCGGGTATATTTAGGACCTCTGGATATTTGGCAGTCCCTCCAGGATTTCGCGGGCCTTTTTTTAGATTGTTGCAGCCTAAAATGCCTGATGTTGCGTGAGCTTTTCCAAGAAATTGCAATGAAAGTTGCAGTGTTTTTTAGGTTTTTGCGATTACAGTGCAAGAGGAAGTGAAAGTTGTGATAAAAGGTGCAAAAGTTGCGATTTTCCTGATGTTAAATATTAAGTTAGTACTGCGATTTTCCCGAGTAATATGTTAAATATTAAGTTATTACTGAAAAAAACATTAATTAAAAGAACAAAAACACTGAGAAATGGTCCTAATCTCACCAACATGGCAAATAAAAGATTACCAGGACAAGAAAAAATGCAGCAAAATAGACTTTACTTATTTATTTACTTATTTACTTAATTTACTTATCCAAAGGCACCCGTTGATTCAAAAGTTAAAGTGCACCGAACCTCACAGCACTACATGAAGTTGCCTACAAAATCTTATAGTATAAATGCCTCAGAATTCATATCCGAAATAAAAACATTAGTACTAGCAATATAATGGCTCAGCCTTCACATAAGAAATTAAAAAAACTATCTCAGTTCAACAGAACCTCACAGCATGATGCTGAAGACACATAAGCAAATAAGAAAATAATATACCATTTTGGCAAAAGCATCTATTGATTTCTTGTATTATGTAAAAAATAATGTCAAGTGCACACAGTCCTTCACTGTAAACATAACACACTTTCAGTAACACTATGTTTTGCGGTGGCAAAATGCTTGTCAATGGAAGATTTCCACTCATGTTCCTCTACAATGGTGCATGCGGTGCAAAATAATTTCCCCTCGCTTTCATGTAGAATGCCAGGATACTGCTTTTCGCGATCTTTCAGTTATTTTGGTCGGCAGGTGTGAAACGTTTGACGTGCTCATGCTGTATCTCTTGAATCTCTTCAACGCGGTGGTTGGTTAAAATTGCAACACCGCCCTGAATTCGCAGGGATTGGTTGACGTTGCGTTGAAGTTGCAAATCGCAACATCGTGAAATCCTGGATGGTATGATTTGGAGTAATAATCCACAATCAGAGGGAATGGGTGCCCTTTATAGACACAATCTTTGCTGCCTGCCTCAGGGTACTGGAGGTATACAGGTCCTGGAGGGACGGCAGATTGCAGTCACCTTCTCCGCAGAGCGAATAATATGCTGCAGTCTGCCATTATCCTGTCTTTTGCAGGTTGTAAGTTCTTCAGGTAGTACATCCACTGTTGTGATTTTTTGATGAGGGAGCTAATGTTCAGCTCCCACCTGAGTTGGTGATGAAGGAACCCAGGAAGTGGGAGGACTCCACAGTTGACTGAGGAGTCAGACAGGGTGATGGGCCAGGTATTCTTTCCAAAATCCACAACCATCTCCACTGTCTTTAGAGCGTTGAGTTCCAGGTTGTTCTCCCACCTGTAGACAGACTCATCCCCACTCGAGATGAGTCCAATGAGGGTGGTGTCGTCTGCAAACTTCAGGAGCTTGACGGATTGGTGAGAAGAGCAGGGGGGAAAGAACACAGCCTTGAGGGGAACCGGTGCTGATGGTCCGAGAGTCAGAGATGTGTTTCCCCAGCTTCACATGCTGCTTCCTGTCAGACAGGAAGTCTGTGATCTACCTGCAGGTAGAGTCAGGCACGTACAGCTGGGAGAGCTTGTCCTGCAGCATAGTCAGAATGATGGTGTTGAAGGCAGAGCTGACATCCCCAAACAGGATCCTGGCATAGGTTCCTGAGGAGTCTAGGTGCAGGAGGATGAAATGCAGGGTCGTCTATGTGATGTGGGAGAAGGAGGAGGAGGTAGCCTCTGGGATGGGCAGGTGTGAAGAGGTCCGGCCCCCTGCTGAGGTGGGGGAGGATGGTGGGGGGATGGTGTCAGGACTGTCCCATTGTCTTTCAAATCAACAGTAGAACTCAGGGCGCGGGGCGGGGCGGTAGTAGCTCAGTGGGTAGAGCGCGAGGACAGAGCGGGTCGTACACTAACTGTAGGGTCGGCGTTTCGATCCCAGTGATCCCCCTCCTCCAACTGTCCACATGTCGAACCCCACAAATGTACTGATTGTAAGTCGCTTTGGACAAAAGCGTCTGCTAAATGCTCCCTTGCGGGAGTGCATGCACTGTGCTTCTTGCACATTGGCCCGCGGGTGAAATGTAAACACAGAACGGGAAGGGTTTGCAGTTTACGAATAAAGATTCCAGATCTGGAGAACAGTGTTGTAGTACCACTGTCACATCATTACCAGCCACTGTTGGTGTAAAAACAGATACCTCCACCCTCCGATTTGCTGGAGAGCTCTGTGTCGCGATCCACTCTGAAAAATTTAAAGCCTGCCAGGTGAGTCCAGTATTGATCCACACAACCACATCTCTGTGAAGCACACAATGGAGGATGAAGAAAAGTCTCTGTTGTTCCCAACCAGTAGCTGAAGTTCATCGAATTTGTCGCTGAGAGAACGCACATTGGAAATAAATATTCCAGGTAACGGTGTGCGAGGTTCATGCCTGTGGAGACGCTGAACCGGCTCCTCCCTCTTCCAGCGTTTCACTGCATGGACAAAGGTGAGCGCACCTTTGACCAGAATGTCCATTAATACCACATCAAGAATGAACATTAGCGTCTTTGTCTGGGGTGTATCATACATGGATGTCATACATTTGTACGTGTAACAGCATCCACTGTAGCTTTGCTGGTGCTTTTCCCATCGGCTTGTTTGGTATGGGCTCCAGGGGCTTGTGGTCAGACTGTACTTTCACTGGGACTATTAAATACACACATTGATGAAATATTGAGTGCAACAACTATTGCAAGTAGTTCTTTTTATGTCTGGGTATAGTCATTTTGCCCTGCTCCAGACAGAGCCCTCAATGCAAACGCAATTAGGTGCTGTGAGTGTGGCCTCATCTGGGATGTACTGAGCCAGGAAGCTTGTCATGCCCAACAGCCTTCGGAGGCCCTTCTTATCCTCAAGTGGTGACATTTGTGTTATCGCAGCTACCTTGGAGCTGTCAGCTCTCACTCCATCAGTGCTGATAATATGCCCCATGTATTTCACTTCACTGACCATGTACTGAATCTTGTCAGCATTGAATTTCACATTCAGTTGTATGGCTCTATCTATCACTTGCAGGATGCAGTCATGCTTCTCTTAGGTTTCTGCTGCAATCATGTCATCTGCTGTCATGTCATGTGGACACCGCCGATGTCCCCAAAACTCTCTTGAGTTTATCTGCTGGAAGACCACACCTCTTATTCCAAATGGTAGTCGGTGAAGTGGTACCTTCCCCATGGCATGTTGAGCATGCAGATGCGTCATCTAATTTTACTTAGAATTTTCCAATATCCAATATATATCTTTTTACCTGCTTGCTTGTGTTGCACATTGTCAGGTGTCGGTATGGAAAAGCTGGTGCTGGTAACTTTGTTTTGTGCAGGTCTTTCAGGTCCAAGCACACCTGTAATGTGGCATTTTTTTGTCTCCATCGCTATCAGGCTGCTAACCCCTTGCGTAGGGTTTGTGACCCTTCGTATCACAACCCTCTCGTCTTGGGTGTTCTTTCAGCCTATCCACTGAACATTTTAATCAATATTCAATATTTTCCGGCAGCCATGCACTACTGGCAGGATGTTTTCGTCTGTGTAGATGTGATGCACACCTGGTCACATACCAAGTCCCTGGTACACAGCTGCATAGCATTTAATCAGCTTCTCTTCTGAGCTTGGTGGCATCTGGTGTACCATGGTGTCGACTTTTCTGATGAGATCCAGCTCCATGCTTTCCTGCCCAGCAGTGATGTGTCTGATGCATCTGTGACAAAAAACCTTAGCTGCACTTATTTGTGCTGGGTGCGAACTGGGAGTGATAAGACACCTTTTGGTTTGATGCATGCCCCTCCATTGGCAAAAGCACTGTCTCAGACTTTTCCAGTCCATAGTGCTTTGGTAGGCTACCTGCAACAGTCTGTGGTAGCAGCTAGCATGCGCATATTTGTGCACCAGCCTGTGTCTTTTGGGAAAAAACGAGTATACACCCTTGGCTATGGTCGCTCTGTGTGCAACACTCTCAAAGATTAAAAGATTAGATAGCTTCCAGACTTTGTGTTTAGACCTCTAGCTGTTTTTGCGGAAGCCTGAAGTTTCCAGGAATATCTCCAGATCGGATCTGGAGATAATACCATCATTTATGACACCACATGACCACGGCTGGAGAAATAGTATACAGAAACACACTTACGCCCTACTGGGCATTGCTTCACCTCAATTGTGTACAAATCAGGCTATTTTCCAGTGCATTTAAAAATCAATAAACTCACATCAGCAATTAAAACATATCTCTACGTGGTACTGTCAAAACTAAAAAATAAAAGGGTATTTAAAATTATCTGTCCAAAAAGTTTCAATATGTTCACATAGAATACAGGCAAGCTTTAACGAGATTGTACACTAAATTGCAAAATCGCAGTTTAATATCAGAAAGATACCAACAAGACGGCCACATCTTGGCGACAGCCAGCGGCACAATGAAAACTGACACAGGTCTCTTGGAGTACAACCACACAGCTGCGCCAGCGTGCCACATTATTTACATACATTCCTCGTCTCACGAGATCTAGCTTCTCATGAAAGGTCCGTCTTGAAAATGGCCTTGCATCTGCAACCAAATCAACGTTTTGCCCTCCTTCGGCCATTGTGGGTTAAAAAAGTGAGTAGATATATTCGATTTCTCTCTCTGCTAACCGGGTGTGGCTCCGGTGCGGCTCGGTTTATCTGCGTTGAACTCACAAGTGAGTAGGCTATCCTTCTTCTTCTAGTTGTTTTACAGTGGTAAGTGAGTATCTAATCACAGGACGCGTACATGTCACATTCAACGTGAGGCCAGCTAGAAGGCCTAATGTCAACAAGTCGTGATCTGATTGGCTATCGCATCTGTCTATCAACTGTATGTACCTGTTCACTTACGTTGCACAGATGCCCGCATTGCTGATTCATACAGCCTGGCAACACAAGCTAGCTGAATTCTGATTGGATAAAAACTCTAACTTAAAAACAACACGAACATGAAGAGAATATTGAGAATATTTCTATATATTTAGGGAAAGTAAATTCAAACTTAAATAATTTTTTATCAAATGATGATCATGATTTATGTTAAGCCAGCAGAGACGGCCCACCACTGCCAGATCCAAAATGACACGACAAGTGCAATGAAAGCACTTGACGTGCAAAAAGGCAAATATTGTATGCAAAATGTTGCATTTTATAGTCTGTGGTTCCAACACAAATCTATTATTATTCTAGCTTTGTTGACAGTAAAATGTGGTTGTACATTTGAAATGGTCTTTGAGTTCAATCACTGGGATTGAGGCATTTAACTACTTTGCAAGAAGTGCGAGTCCGACAAAGGAGAAGACAACGAGGTGAAAGTAGAAATACAAGTAAGGAAGGAAGCTATACTATACATTTGGAGACAGAAAATGCAGCAGCAACTGCAAAAAGAAATATATTGGAAGTGATGGTTCACAAACCAACCAGAAGACAATTTAGAGTGTTGCCCCAGCAGAGCACAGTTGATGAGAATGAGGAAGAATAGGTGGCGGCTAAAATGACGAACAAGACAAGACACAATCCAACTCAAAATACGAACTCAGGGCAAGACCAAAACGACTCAAAATACAGTTCATCTGCTCTAAATAAGGACAACACCAGTACCCATGATGACAATATGTTGAAAACAATGGAAAGGCAAATTGAAATCACAGAAATGTTGATAAAAGAATGCCGTATGCATTCCGTATGCCTGTACATGGACTACAAGGAAACTAAAAGATAGGTGGATGAACACTTTGGCAGTGAGGTTCAAATAGCATCAGAATAAAAAGAGAATGCATTGAACTGGAGCATGATTAAATCAGATGACCAGAAGGGACCACATGATTCAGCTCTACTTACGGGGCTGTTGCAAAACCATGCTGGGCATCTTCTAGAAAGCATAACCAACCTGTCTCATATAAAATCAGTAGCTTCCAATCTTCCATACAAACAGAGTGAGAGGTGGTGTATGGTGTATCATGTACCATCACTATGAGCACCACAGTCAAAGTTTCAACAAATGGTAGACTTTGTCAAGTGGCAACATTCTTTCAGACCCACTCATTGGTGACCTACAAGATACTGGACAAAGGGACGGAACCTGTCAAACATGGTCAACTTGGTCAGCACCTTTGCTAAAATCACAACAAAAGAACAACATTTGCAGAATCATAGAAACACAAACTGCACCACGCTGCTTAACACCTGCTTGTGAGGGAGAACGTGGAACAGAGCAGAAACAAAAGGAAACGTATGTAAAGATTGCAAAGGACATTTGACAAGCAAAATATCCAATAATTTTGCACATTGAAAGAGGTTTAACACAAGAGAGTGGTAAATAAAGACAAAAGACAAAGACAAAGACAACATAAATGTCAGTGAGCAGAGTATTGGTCTTTGAGGGACCTTTCCATAATGGGGCCAGTGACAATCACACACTAGCCATTGTACCTGTACAAGTAAAGCTGGAGAACTCAGAACAGAATTCAAACATATACGTTCTGAGATCCAGAGAGTACTGCAAGCTTTTTTAACAGAGGCAGTGATGAAAAGGTTCCATGATGAAGAAAGTTGTAAAGAGAAGATTGTCAACAATGGCACTGTATGCAGAATGAAAATAGCAAGCCTGGGGAACCCTGGAGTGTGATTAGCTGCCAAGAAAATGGGCCGTTTGCCATCGTGGCTGTGTTCCACCAAGTCACTGTACGACACTAGGAGGTGCTAGACCACAGGAAAACTCCACACATTTGTTTTTATGCTGGGTGCCTTTACTAAAGATTAGGACCAACCCATTATAGAAACACAGAAACACACAAAACATGCGTTGTCTCAGTGCATCTCAAGTGAGCACATCTCGCCCTCACTCCACACATATCAGTGATTGCCCTCTGCATCTAACCACAGGACTTAGTCAGGACAAGACTTAGAATGGCCAAGTCAGCCCAACTTCATTAATTGTGGGATGCGCGACTATGGGACTGTGTGTAAGTTAGTCACGTTTATTTGGAGTCAAATACGTTTTAACATAGGACAAAAAAACAGACAGAGAAACAAACAATAAAACATAAGCAACGACAGACCATAAAAACACACAAAACTACAAACACAAGAGCATGAGGCAGGACAAAGGCTAGTTTGAATAAAGTTCCAGCAGAGTTGTGAACCATTTGTACATGGTCCACAGATGACTTCCTGAGGCAGGTGAAAAGGGTATTGCCATAGTCTAGCCAGAATGATATAAAAGTGTGAATGATCATCTCTTGCCCAGGTCGGGATGTAACAAACCTGACTTTGGCAATGTTTCTTAGGTAAAAGAAACACATGTGGGACAATGATTTCAAATGTTGATTGAAGTAAATAGCGTCAAATATAATGTAACGGGTTACGTTACACTGAGTAACCTTAGACACTTTCTGAAGAAATGATAAGGACCTCAGTCTTCACCACATTTAGCAAAACGTTTTAAGCCATCCAGTCCTTTGTGGCAGTGAGACAATTGTGCGAAACAGTTTGTCAGTCTCGTTAGTGCCCCCCATTATATGAAAAAGAAAAAACTTTAACAACAATGAACAACGACAATTCAAAACAATAAAAATAGATATTATAATACAATATAGGAAATATGCAAACAGAAAATCCATGTAATCTGTAACCCACTGATGCAGGATATGATACCTTGATAGTAGATATGAATTACCATACCCTCATTGACAGGGTTGAGTATTTTACATTTTCCTAGATATTCGGTAGATGTGTAGTGGAAACATCCATCTGTGATATGTTATGGTTATTTTAAGCTTTTAGATCTAGTTGTCCATCACTTTATGACTGATTTAAGAGTGTAACATCTTCAAAATGGCATAGCTACCCATCAGCTATTGGTGAGCATGCACGGTTAGAATACCATTTGGTTTCCAAGTTGATTGCCTCTGCCTCTTCATGAGCCAATTTAGATTTGTATGTATGTATCTCTATCTATCTCTCTATATATAATCTATCTGGTATTCACATAATGTCTTAACCATTTTCACCCAAGCCATTTATTTTTCTAAAATTATGTAAGCAAAATCAATCATTAATGGCTCCACCAATATAAGCTTGGCAGAACAAATTCTAGTCTATTTAATTGTCTACTAACCATCACTGGGTCTGAGTGGTGCAGGAAAACACATCAGAAAGCCATACATTTACTTTCACCTCAACATAATTCGTAATTAGAGAGATAATGAATGTCAGCTAGTTGCTATTTATGCTACTAAATCTGTGCTACATGGATGACACTGGATGATGAATGAGTGAAGTCCAACAATTAAGCCCTCCAAAATGACAAAATGCCTGTTTCTCATAATGGCACAGAGTAGTTCCAGAAAAAGATTAGTTTTTCTCTAGGTTTATTACCATAGCAAATACATTTCAGGTACAATGTTAAATTGCCTGACAGACACAGATAGTGCTTTGGTGCAATTTTATTATGTTTCAACAAAGTATGTTTAGTATGTTAACTGGAACATAAGTGGGTCATGTTTCCCATTTGAGTACTCACACCAGCACTGCCTCCAGCCACACTACTTCCCACCCTACTCAAAACTTATCTAACTTACTTAAAAATGATCACACTACATATTAAACAGAACAAATTCTAAAATCTAATCCTCTGACCGGTTTTGTCCTTTCTACTACACCGGTCTGCTGCGTGACCCACCACGCCTATTGCTAGCACTGATATTTGCAGTTAAACAGGCAGGTCTATGCTTAGGTAGCAATGCATTCATGCTGAATGCATGCTGCCACGAGACAGGAGGCATTTTCTCTGCTGCCATAACATTATAGGGATTCCTCCGATCAGACACACAGCCAATAACACTCCACTTCTCCTAGTTTCTCCATATAAGAAGTTTTTTAAGTATTTGATGTTTTGAAGCAGCTGAGTATTTCTTAAATTGTATTTTGGTCACTATTTCCGTTATCGCTGAGAGAACGTGGATAGTCAAAACTATGATACTTTGCAACGACTTGTCTTCTACACACACCTCATCAGGATCGTGCAGTATATGCTGTGTTTGCTTACAAACTATACTTTTACAATGCTACCAGTGAACATGCATGTACAAATCTAGCCGGAACCTAAACGGAAACAAACTTTGTCCGACCTCGTCATTTTCCATTTACTTCTGTCGATGGGATACTATATCCCATGCGGTGATGGCATGGAAGTAGGTTGGCCATCAACTGTTTTAATGCTGGCCAATTAGCGATGCCAGTTTAGCTCACTGACAACTAATATAAGTTAGATTATTGTTGCGACACAATGGACAAGCAAATACTCTTCTTTGATGAGACCAGAAAGCAGTGCATCTCTTTCTTCAGTGTTACGAGTAACTCTGAAAAGAGCAAGTGCTGCTTAGAACGCTGTTGCTCCTATGTGTCCGTGCCATCACCCCGTGGGAGATCAGCTATCATATTTAATACAGTATGTGATTTGGGCCAATTTGCCTTATGTTTATATACTTGTTTCTGTTAGTTGTATCCATGTTGTTCGTCCATCTGTTCTACCCCAAGTGAAGTTCTGGTGCCAGCTGAATGTTTTTTCCCTCTGCAATTGTTCAATTCCTGCTACTACCCTGACATCTACATTAAAGACTGTATTTACCAATTCGTATATACACACAAAGACATGCTGCAGCAGGTCGTGTAATCACAAACTACTCTGAACAGTAGCAGCTTAGCTAAACATTAGACAAAATGTTATCAGGCTTTCAACCAGCACCAAACAAGAACACACCCATGCAACCCCCTCCATTCACACTCACACACACACACTTGTGAATCACACTGTGAATGTATGATTTATTGCATAAATTGATCTGCTCTCACTTCACAGTATACATGAATAGTCTGTACACTGTCATTTAGGTCACTTTTTTCATCGCCGTTTATTCATGTTGATATAAGTAATACATTTACATAAGTTAAATATCTAGATTCATCAACCGTTTTTTTATTTGATCTATCTATCTTCTCCGTCGAGCACAGATGCAAGATCCATGTCAGTATTCAGAGACCATACAAGACCCTTTTCCCTGCTCGACCAATCAAGTTCAACTCAATGTCTTTGTGTATACAATAGGGCATCATCCGGCAAAATGTGCCTGTACGGTCACTGAGTAGCAACACAGATCTGAAACCAAGAAGTGTCATTTAGGCTTTTTACATGGAAGGGCAGTTATGACAGATCCCCGCTGACATGCCCATTCACACACAGGTTGGAGGTATGTATGGTATATGTATCTATGTACCTTTGTGGTTTGCAGCATCTCCGTGAATGGCCTGAGATGTAGAGATTGTGGTGTATGAGTTTACATTGCTTTGGATAATGCAATGCAATGCTGCAATTCATCTTTAATAATAATACAGCTTGTTGATCAGAACAGGCACTTTTTGTTTGTTGATACCCTGCTGTTGTTTGTTGATAAACTGCCATTTTGAGATGCAAGAGAGAGAGTTGTAGTAAAATCTTAAATTATAGAAAACATACTGTAACCTACTCTAATTAACATGTGTTTAGCACATCTTGCAGGAGAAACACTGTGGCAGTTTTGAGCCCAACAATGTCTCTCCATAATGACAAATAATTTCAGGATTAATTACAAAAAAGTGATCAAAACACCATTACTACCAAAAACATTCATATGCTTCAATAATTCAGAAATGGTGGCAGTCATTGCAATGACGTCAAAATGTTCAGTACCTATTGCAAGGGCTAGGAATCACATGATCAACACTGTTTCAAAACATTAGCATGTAGCATACTTCAAGCTTGCTCTTTCTGGTTTTTATCACATAAAAACAGCACAGTGCAGCAGATAAAGCTGGTACCTGCTGTAGTCTGCTCTGACTAGATATGTTAGTTTTATTGAATTTTCAACCATTTATGAGTCACTGTGATCCTGTAATAATCTATGTGAGGCAATAATATTTAACGGTATGTGTTGAGAAGTGTATGTACAAAAAACATTGGAAAAATGAATGTAAGTCGAGATGTGCATTTGATTGAAAGACCAGGTGAGTTTGTGATGCCATAATGTGCTGTAAACCAATATGCTTGTAGAATCTACAGATTTAACAGCATTGCACATCATTGCAGCATTGCATATAGCCCATGACCACTATCTAATTATATATGGAGAGACCATTTCAAACGGATTGTGTACAATATGGGCGTATACTGTCTGCCAATAACACAGACAACTAACCACTATTACCCCTAACTTTATTTGAATATGAAATAAAACAAAATAAAATACAGAGTTTTTGAATGCCTCTAAACTATTTTTATATGACTGGAAAAGTAAAGCTTGAGACAGTTGAAATTAAGCAATTACAATCTTGGCAACCAATGCTGTTATTTTGGGATTACAGTGGAGCTTCATTGTTCCAAATAAATCTATTCTGGACAAGTACAAATGTAATATTTACAAAGAGATCAGACTAAGCTTAGGCTATAGCTAAGATAAGTTGTAGCTATAAGGTCCAGCATTACTGTAACCATTGTTGCTTTTAGACAAAATCATGATGAGACATCTGGTCCAACAACAATGACCCCAGTAATGCTCCATTCTGTGTGTGTGTGTGTGTGTGTGTGTGTGTGTGTCATAGCAACTGGTGAATCTGTATTGACATGTCTTCCTGTTTTCGTCA
>OMKQ01077738.1:0-11251 GCA_900302335.1 Phycis phycis | reverse complement strand
AATAGGACCACTGTTCACGCTGTGCCTAGTTAAAGCATAACACACACACACACACACAAACACACACACACACACACACACACACACACACACACACACACACACACACACACACACCCACATACGTATACACACACACACACACACACACACAAATTGTCTGGATACATGGTTACATGGATTACATGGATAATCAAATGTCATTTGAAATCTAAATGGTCGCCTCAATAACAAGTTACCTGCTTCCAGTGGTATGTCATGCCAAGAATACCCTGACAACTAACCGATTAACTCAATTGTTGTTATTAGTATTAAATTGTCGCCTCACTCAATCACTACAGCCACAAATTCCACAAGAATACAACTCAAACCCGATCTTTAGAAGGCGAGGGTTAGTGGCTACCTGCAAAAGTATCTGCGATGTGTTGAGTTGGAACTCAACTGTGACCTGCGAAGGGTATACAATCATGCTCTTGTGCCCCAGCAGCAGCAGCCTCCCTGTCCTGCTGCTGCCACATATCTGGAGCCGACGCTTTGTGCGCCGCAGACGAGTCCACAACGCAAGCAGTCGACCGCACCTTTCTCCTTTGACACGACCTCGATATGTGCTGTGAACCGCAACGTCATGACATTGTCTGCACCGACACGGGGATATAGGATATATATATAAAAGGTATTTGAGTTCAGATTATTTGGGAGAAACTGGGGGGGACGGGGACTTTGATTACTTCCTAAACATGGGTTTATCTGTTTTGATATGGGAGTTGTAGTTTTCAATCGTATTGTATCGAAATTGTCCGCCCGTGTCGATCTATTCACTGCATGGTTTAACTTAACATAAGTACGTGTCGATATTGTCACATAGTTATTTTAAATAACTTTTGACTTGTGACCAGCTTTGACTCTTGATTCTCTGTTGTTATTTATCTCGTGATTCCCTCATAAGATATTGCGCAACAGGGTTGTCGTCTTCGTTTACGATGTCATTTAACTAACCCTTGTATTAAGAACCAAGCAAGTACATAGTTGGGGCACTCGTTCCCTTTATTGTATAGGTTTAATAAACAAAACACACCACAAATACAAGGCCTTTATGTCACTAACTTATTTAGAACTACAATTCCCATGGTTCATGTGTTGCGTAGAGGTAGCGCCCGTGGCGCATGTGCAGAACAGAAGTAATAGGATCTCAAGTTGGCCATTACAACGGCTGTTAACATGGTAGGTTAAGATTAAAAAGACACAAACACACCGATTTCAACCCAGTAAAATCAGCTTGATTGCATATAATAATAGTATTGTATTATCGCGCACACGCAAACATCCGGGGTCGCGGTGTCCTCGGCAGAGTGTCGCATAGTGAGAGTGATGGCCCGTATACTATACTAAATATAAGATAAATAGAAAGGCAGCTGGTATGTCGAGCGATCGTACACCCCCACTCCGTGCACGTACCTTTCCCTTTTTGGCATGTTACATAGTCTAAGTTTGGTTGAGAGGGACAGTTGCTGTCATACACACAGACACGCCCCGTGGTTTGGAAAGTGGGTCGCTGGTTAGATCACCGGGTGGCTGGTCAGGTCTGGTCTGCCGTGAGCAAATCTCCCCGATAGCCATCTAGCAGCTAGCTCACATACTTCATGTAAACAAAGGTGACGTGCCGTGCGTGTTATGCCGCTCTCCACGTAAAACTACAGGTGTCGCCGCGTAACTGCACGTATCGTGACGCCGACTGCTTTCCCTTCGATCTCTTAACCCTATCACCATGACAACAAGTTCAGTTGTAGCCTATTTCTATACGTTTATATTTGTAAAATATGTATTTACGTAAGTGTTACCACCTGTGTGCATGGTGCCATGTCATTGAAGTGTATGTGTATGTATGAATGTATGTATGATAGTATGATAGTAAGTATAGCGTAATGTTATTAACACAGCGTGGTTGTGATGTGTTGTGATGCCTTGCAGAATAAGCTGAAGTCCTGGCAGAAGGAGAAGGTTGGGCAGTTCATGTGCTTCTCGCAGGCGGGGGAGACCACAGCCCTGTTCTGTCTTGCGCAGAACGACTGGAAGCTGGAGGCAGCCACAGACAACTACTTCCAGCACCCTGAGCTGTACTGCAGAGCCCCCATGAAAACCACGGCGGACCGCAGCAAGCTGGACCAGCTCTACAACAGATATAAAGGCAAGAAGCTGTCACAATGTACAGTTCTGTGATATTATGACATTTATTATCACACATTCTGCTTTTCTGTCCAGAACTCCACCGGGTCATTGAATGGTCAATATGAGACCAAAAGTCATAATACATGACCCCACAGTATGCCCTCATCTCATGGATGTTGCACAATTATTCTCATAGTCAAGTTGGACTACAGACTACATATACTGTGTATATATATATATTTCTTAATCACAACTGTTTATTATTTACTGAATGTTAAAGGGACCCTATTTTCATGTCACTAGAAGCCAATTCAGCCATCTACTCACTTGTGACATCACAAGTGTGATTGTCCGCTCAGATATATGATGGATAGATCAGCCCTACCTGTGCAGTCTGTACAGGTAGAGCTGTACAGTACAGTCTGGGGTAGGGCGGTAGGCTGGTCTAGTCATCATACATCTGGGAGCACATCCCACTTGTGATGTCATCACCGGTGGATAATCATCCTCATAGTTTGATGTTAAAATAGCGTCTCATTTAATAACAGCCAGTAAAGATAAACATGCATCACACCAACAAAGGCTATTGTTGTGTGTTGCAGACCCTCAGGATGAGGGTAAGATCGGCGTGGATGGGATCCAGCAGTTCTGTGACGACCTGATGCTGGATCCGGCCAGTGTCAGCGTTCTGGTCGTGGCGTGGAAATTCAGAGCTGCAACCCAGTGTGAGTTCAGCCGCAAAGAGTTCCTCGAGGGCATGGCGGAACTTGGGTGAGCAATGGTAAACTTTATAAACACAACCAAGTAGTGCTCTATGGCGCGATATTTTATACTTGAAACCTCATTTACAGGGTGCTTGCTAGTCAGATGCCTACCTAGAGTGGTCTATATTGCTAGCTGTGTACATAACAAGCGTCCTCTATAGCTAGCTGCAAACATAACCATTAAGGTTCTGTGGCTAGCTATAACGTAAGAAGCTACATTATATTGCTAGCTGTGTACGTATGTGTACAGTAGCTCGTGTACATAACGTGTGTGTGTGTGTGTGTGTGTGTGTGTGTGTGTGTACACGTGTACACAGATGTGACAGCCCTGACAAGCTGAAGGCCATCCTTCCCAGACTGGAACAAGAGCTTAAAGACACAGGGAAGTTCAAGGATATGTATCAGTTCACCTTCAACTTTGCCAAGAACCCCGGACAGAAGGGACTAGGTCAGTGTTTCCCCACCTTGAGTCTGGCACCCCACCTGATATACACTGGGATTTACAGGAGACTTGAGCTATAGTTATTTGCTGATACATTTCTCATAGAGGTCCTGTATATACTAACAGACTCTCGAATGATTCATAGCCACAAGCCATAAATCGCATAACAGAGAACAAAACCCCCTGGTTGGGTCATGCAGGGGCAGGGCGGCCAGCTCCCCTGTAAACGCCCCCTTCAGTTCACCTTCAATAAGTGGCGGACGGGTGTGTTGCGTCATCGCTTGCCTAGCAGGCTAGCGGATAACCCTATCAGCCAATCAGAGATTATGCATGCGAAAGCGTGTGTATAACCTATAGAGGGAGTCCTCTGCATGCAAACACATGTGGTAGTAGGGTGTGGTTCTCCTTCGTTGTGGCACGTTGCACATGTTGGAAAGCAGATGTACAGACATCCTGGGAGAACACAGTCCACTTTTAAAAGGGCAATACCTGTGTCCTTGAAATGTTATATGTTCACTGTCACCATCACAAATGGAGGCTGGTTACAATTTCCTAAAGTCGCTAAAAGTGACTTTTACCTTTAGTACATTCAGATACATGTCATTAAAGAGCAGGTAAAGTGCCAGGACCTCTTGTCTGGGATGTCTACATCCTGCTGTGGATGTGGAGCTTCAAACCCAGACCCTTTCGTCTAGGAGTAAAACACCCTCACCACTAGACTATTCTGCCCCTCTTTCCCACAGTTTTGTTCTGCTGTAGACATTAAACATGATGTTTTGTGTTCTGCTATAGACCTAGAGATGGCGGTGGCCTATTGGAACTTACTGTTGACAGAGCGTTTCAAGTTCCTAGACCTCTGGAATAGATTTCTACTGGTGAGTTCAGAGCCCAGAGCCTTGTCAGCCTTCTTATCAACAATCTCATGTTTTTGTCTAAGGGTGTGACGGTCTAAGGGTTTAACGGTTCTAAAAGGATGTAACGGTCTAAGGGTGTAGCGGTTCCAAAAGGGTGTAACGGTTCCAAAAGGATGTAACGGTTCCAAAAGGGTGTAATGGTCGAAGGGTGTAACGTGCCAAAACTGAGACAGAATCCCTGATGCAAACGTCCACAGTCCCCAGTTGTGGTTCCGTTCTTCCACGTCGCAAACGTGAAATCCTATGTTTTTCCCGCTCTCGGCCAAACCTCGTTCCTCTGCACGCCGAACCCACGTAGCATCCTTTTCTTGACGTGCCCTTTAGTGTACTCTTCTTCGTAAAAATGAAGCAACACCTGTGTGTGGACATGTAGCGCTGTCTGGAAAGGTGTCGACCTCTGTGTCCGAGAGATGAAGCTTCTAGGACACTTAAAGTATAATGCTGCAGTCTGTGCGGATGGTGGAGCTCAGTCCAAGCAGTGGCTTATTGAGTTAGTTTCAGTTTCACTCGTTCCCTCATGAGAACACTCATACACCACATTGTTACAAAAAAAAAAACACAATCACAAAGTTGTTGTGGGGTGTAACCATGGTGATAACACGCCACCCCCTCCTTCCTAGAACTGTCAACCCAGAATGCAATTTTTTGAACCCCAGGTTCAGTTAAACTTTAAGAGAAGTGTTTTATTTATTTTGCTTTACTTAGTTAACTTATGTTAATTTATAAAAGTCTTTCATAGTGTTCCTTATTGTTCTTGATATGGAATTATAGTTGATTTAGCAAAACCCAGAATTCACCCCCCCCCCAATAAAAGCAACCACCATGGCTCAAAAAACAAAGTCAGAACTGAACCGTTGATTTGGAGAATCATTACACCTCTACTGTTGTCCGTTGTAGTTCACATATGTAGTGCTTCATACGAGTATTGTAAAAAATACTGCAGCCTGTATCATTGTTGTGGAAATGTTATGGATTGAAGTAGATTCGAAGATGAGTTAAAGGTGATAAGAGTTTTACACAAACAAGTATAGGAAACAATGTAATACAGTTGTCATCGCAGAGATTTCGATAGATCAATGCTTCAAGTATGAGAGTCCAAGGTCTTCTATATGCAAAAAACATTGATATCACCAGAGATTTACACAAAGAATGCAAATCCCAAACAGATGGCTTCAATGATACAGCGTTTCCTCAATATTTGTTATTGCAGACTATTTCATTTCACAACACGCGTATTAAAAAGTACTCTTATTAGAAAATGTGAAATGAGATATTAGAAAGTAGTCGAGTGTGATGGTTCCATGTATTCCAGTAAAACATGCTCTGTGTTCAGGAGCACCATAAGCGGTCCATCCCTAAAGACACGTGGAATCTGCTGCTGGACTTCGGCAACATGATTGCAGACGACATGTCCAACTATGACGAGGAGGGTGAGGACTGACTCACTAACACCCTCTACCAGATACAGTGCAGCCATGCTAGCTATATACCCTATATAATATATTGTAATACATCAGCTTCCAAAATGTGTGGAATTTAACTGGCTAAACCGGAGAGTGTGATATAGCACTCTGGATCCAAGGCAATTATGTGTGTTGTATCCATGGCAATACAGAACGTTGTATCCTTGGTGGCCAAAGGCTCTATCAGGGGTTTGATGTTCTCTCATTGTGTTTTCATTGGTCATCTTATTTAGCTTCTTAGATTGACGATGGGATCAGGATGAGTAAAAAATTTTAAATATACAATGCACACATATACATACATTCGTACTTGATTCCCAGGAGAAATTTGGGAATAAGATCAATCATATAATTGTCTAAGGACGTTCAGTGTCTGACTATCTAATATGGTGGACAGGATTAATAGATCAAAAGACTTATAAGAGTCTGCATTAACTACATTTGTAATCCAGACCAACTAGACTCATTCACTGAAAATGTCCTCTTCCTCATCCACCCCCATCCACCCCACCCCCACAGGAGCATGGCCAGTCCTCATCGATGATTTTGTGGAATTTGCTCGACCAATCGTGACGGGAAGCAGCCGTAAATCCATCTAGCCCTGGGTCCCATGCCAGGCATCTGGTGTAGTTTCAGGCAACCTGTCCAGGACTTTCAGTTTCCGTTTTCTAGTTTTTTCAAGGACAGAGGATTTTATACCAGGAACTAGAAGAGTCTTCCTACACCTGGAGTAGCTGAAGGCTCTCTCACTTGGCCGAGAGACCTTGGTGAAGAGTTGACCTGGGACAAAACAGCAAGGGAGCCAGAGTTGGACCTGGGATGGCTAGCAGTTGTCAAGCTAGCGCTGCACGCTAACCACAGGTTGCTCCTGCTGAACACCAACTGCAGCTAGCCTGCTTGCTAGTGTGCAAGTATCCTGCTAGCCCAGTGGAAGTTTTAACACATATACATGTTTGGGGGATATGGCTTCTTACGTTGCCAAATGTTTTGAATTAAATGTTAAATTCTGCATGTTTTTGCCATCGATTACCATTAAGCACCACCATGGACGTGGACCAATCAATTCTTCAACAGATTATTAAATTGACTGATCATATCTTCCAACGGATAATGAAGTGGACAGAGCGTACTCAACAGCTCTAGAGTTGTCACCTCTTCACCAGCACAGTATTATACTTTTTACTACCACAGAGCTAAGGATGGTTAGTGCTTAAGAAAATGAATATATATCTGTGACAAATATGAAAAACATTTTATGACCTTGATTATAGAAATCTGCTTTTCAGATCCACAGTTTTACAGTTTGAAAATGAGTATATTTTGTGTGTGAGGCTGTACCAACTGACCGTTACGTTGACTGATTCCCAAGATAATCAGGAGGTGATGATTATTTACCTTCATATGCCAACTCTACAAACTGCACTGACGGACACTTTTCTTTATATTATACTGCCAGTGATGTTCTGCCAGGGCAGCACTGCTGTTCAGTTTACATCGAACATACTACATTAAACTGGTTTGTTTAAGATTATCCCTGCTATTTATAAACTGGTCAATACATCCGCACTTGTAGTGTTTTGCTTGTGGTCAGAAGGCCATATCATTTAAGTAGAGCGACTCTTAGGCTAGGTTATATCCTCAATTTAACATTTGCCACTGAACACTCAGGTACCAGTAGTTATCTCTGGCTAAATGTGAAAACGTGGAGTTTTCACATTTAGCAATGTTAGCCAAGCTCGCCGACATCATCGTAGCTACCCTAACACCCTCAGTGTTACCCGAGTTAGCCGAGTGTTATATTGGCTACACCAGTGCATTGTTTACCTTTGCAAGCGGCTGGGCATGTTGCCTACTGACCTGGGGATCTTTTTTACTAGCCAGCTACCATTGCACCTTTAAACTTACTGCTAGGCTAACTAGCTACCATCCGCAGTAGAAGGCGCCAGCATTACATTTTTTAGCTATGAATTACCACTGAGCTACCTAATATCTCCAGCAGTAGTGCTGGCATTGAGGTATTGCTGAGCTAACTAGCATCTTCATCAGACCTAGCTTTGCATTACTGCAAAGCTAACTAGCTTCTCCAGCTGTAGGAGCTAGCATTGAATTACTGCTATGCTAACTAACATCTGCCGCACTAGGAGTTAGCTAGCTTTGCCTTGCCACACTTAAACAGTAAGATTGTTTTAACTTGACATCGTTCAGAAATGTTATTTATTTTATAAACCTCTTGTGTTGTTTCATTCAAACATGGAAAGTGGTGACCCTGTAACAGTTGAATGATATTTAAATGTAATATTTAAATAACCATAACAGCCCAATGTGTTCTTGGATCTGAAACATCTACGGTGTAACATCGTTCAGCACCTTTCCTATGGAAAACAGCAACTAGAGCGACACATTGCCATCACCTGGCAACACCCTGAGCCAATACAAAACAGCCAATGCAATGAGCTATTTAAACACAGATGGCCCTATTGGCTCACTCTATTCTCTAAAGATGATGTCACTGTTTCAATCATGTGTGATTGTCAGTTAAACTCCAAGTATTCGTACAGTATTAATAATCATACGGTACGTTACCAGTTCATGGTACATAATTGTAAAACGTTGAAAGGCGTGTTTGGTTTATTCTGCTCCGAACTCCCGTTTTATTTTCACTGGCAAAGAAATAGATAAAACATATATTGGTGGCATATTGTGTGTGTGGTCATGGAAGAAGACAGAATTCAAGTTTGTCAATAAAGCATGTGGGTTTTCAGCATGGTGTGAGGGTTCCTTTGTATCAACATACTTCACTGTCGCCCTTGTTTTCAGAAACGAATTGATGTGACATTAAACTGAATTGGCGATTGTGTGCGCATGCGTGTGTGTTTTTCTCGACTGTTATAATTTCCTCTGGGTGAGTAGGCTTTGGGGTTGCATCCTTCAACACAGTTAAAGGGCCCATATTTAGATGGAAGGATACAGTAAAACTAACCTGGTTCATGTAGATATCATTCAGCATAGATATGATTTGACTGGCAGTTGGTGAGACAGTAGCTGAGAGAATATTACTAGAATCACAAGAGAAATACAGAAAAAGCAAGGAGACATGCGTGAGTACGACAAACTGAAACAAAAAGAACCGACAACAAGGGACAGAAACTGGGGAACTTCATAAAACAACAGCCAGAGGAGAACATAATTAGACAGGTGAAAACAAATCATAAATAGTGCTGGTTACACTGTAAACAGGAACTGACAGACGTTAAAGAGAGGAGATGGAGATAAAAGAAGATAGCGGGGAGATGGATAATAAGATAAATATCGAGGGCATAGAGATCGTTAAGATTGAATAGTGATAAAGATAGTTGAGATAGATGTCATTGGATAACAGAGAAAGACCTAAAGGAGGGGATGTGTGAGATAGGAATGGATGAGAGATGGTTAAAGTAGAAAAAGCTAAGGAAAAGGAGCTAGAGCAGATAGATTAGAAAGAAATAGAGAATAATATACTGTATATAGGGATTAAGGAGAAAGAGTAGATGACATGAGAAAGAGATGGAGAGGCAATACAGTACGTACGCACAGAGCAGGGCAGCATTATGCATGGAGCCATGGCACCCCCCATGGGGACAGAGGGTGTCAACAAGCTGCCAGGCCAGCTGACAGACTGGCTGCCCAGTCATGAAGCCCATTACCCTTATAACCTCACACAACCCCCACCCCTCCATCCACCCAGACCCTGGTTCACCCCTTCATCCACCCAGCCCCTGGTTCACCCCTCCATCCACCCAGCCCCTGGTTCACCCCTCCATCCACCCAGCCCTGGTTCACACCCCAAATCCCACCAGCGCAACCCCATCTAGCCTACTGTCCACCGCGCTGCCCCACCACCCCCCAACACTCGCCAGCCTACTGTCGGACCCCCAGTCTGGGCAGCTTGTAGAGCCATGAGGGATTGCCTTTTTAGGAGACGACTCAATTCGGCTGTACCCCGTGACGCCCCCCGGCACAAAGGACCTGCAGCTGATAAAGACCCCTGTGTGTATGTGGTTGTGTGTGGGTATGTGTGTGTGTGTGTGTGTGCATGCCAGGGGCCTGAGGGCATGTTTGCATTGCCGCACAGTAGAGACCGGGAAGAGAGCTCTGCAGTAGCTAGAACACACATTGGCAGCCAGGTCTCAGACAAGAGTTTCAGAGTTCAGAGTTCATTGACGCTGACTGCCAGGCTGGCTGAGGTCATTGTTCTGGTTCTGTGTGAGGTCCCTCTGGACCCTCTGAGACAACAACAGACGGTGGATTAATAGATGTTTTTCTTTTGGTGTCACACTTGGGTCTTCTGAGCGTGGAAGTCACCAGGTGGATCCCAGGTTAGGTAGGGTCAGGCTAGGGAGGGGTCAGCTCAGGGTTAGTGTGAAGACACCAGGGAAGCCGTCGTGATGGAGAAGTTCCAGGCAGGCATGGTTCTGGGGGCTGCCGGGGACGCCCTGGGCTGGAGGAAGGGCCGGTGGGGAGGCTGCACCTCCGGGAGACAGATCCAAGAGGAGCTGGTGTCCCTGGGGGGAGTAGGGGCCCTCACCCTGGACCCCGAATGCTGGCCTCTGGGGGACAGTGCCCTGATGCATATGACCACTGCACAGGCCCTCATCACAGGTAGGGTGGAGGGAGGGAGGGATGAATGGACTAATTGATACTAACTGATATATGGATGGATTAATGGATAGATGGATAGATGAATGGATGTGGGCTGAAGGGAAGGATGGATTGATGGATATGATAAAGGCAAAACAAAAAAACTTATTGGCTGAGAACATTTACTGTGAGGAGGATTGTGTACATATCTAAAGATCAAAATACAGATTTTTTAGGAACTCTATTGTTGTCTATCGCTCCAAAATGTATATTTCATAGACTGACCGTATTGCACATACAGTGTGTAACATAAATAGAACTTTGTCCAGTGCTGCACTGTTCTGTCTTCCGAGCTTTTCAAGCGTTTTATCTGCCAAGTACTGCTCAAATACTGTGTATCTACACAGAGTCGTAAATAGAGATTACTACAACCCCTTACTTCCTGATGCCAGCCAATGCCAAAAGAAAATCCTCCATAAATCAGTGCTGTTAAGCGTTGCGCACATACAGCCGCAGACAGACGGTCTGAAATAGACTGCTCTGGAACAATCAGAGGACAGCCACGGTCTGATCCTGGATCAGGTGTGACTCGGCTGGAGACACATCTGATCCGGGCTGACCAGGGTGATCCAGGCTGAGATAAAACATTCAGAACCCCCCCGCCCACACACACACACACACACACACACACACAAGATTAAACCTTGAAGGCAAGCATGTATATGTACACATGTAAACATTTACACGTAGTAATACCCACACACCAACACCACGACACACACATGCCACGGCCTGCTGGATTCTGTTTCAAGATATAAAACTATAAAAGGAAGCTAAAAGCATAACCTAGCGTACAGCGGAGCCTTATTCAGACTGCAACCCAGT
>OMKQ01077735.1:0-24918 GCA_900302335.1 Phycis phycis | reverse complement strand
GTGTGTGTGTGTGTGTTTTTGTGTGTGTGTGTGTGTGTGTGTGTGTGTGTGTGTGTGTGTGTGTGTGTGTGTGTGTGTGTGTGTGTGTGTGTGTACAATTATGTATTATGGTTTGGCAAATCACCTGGCACCAAACTGGGTCAATCGAACAGCAATGCAATAACCTGTTTTTAACAATTAACAATTTTTGACCAAAGACCATTTTTGGCTGCTCTTTAAATGTATTGCTCATGGTACAAAAAATAGCTTTCTATATTATCCAATTTATAGCACAAAATATGTTTTTTGACATATCATGTGTGGATGCTTGTGAATTAAGCAATGTGACTATTCATGACCCCTTTCACTACAGATTAATCAGGGCGTGACCTTTCTGGAGATAATAGAGGTCAGCTTGGCAGAGGATTCTTCTGGACATCTGTTGAGCAGCACATCCTCGCGAGGTGGCCATGGAAACATGGGCAATCTAATCATTTGGCTGTCACAGCAAAACGTCTGATTGTTCAGCTCTAACCCAAATTAAGTGTGTCACAAAATGCTGTAAGAAGTGATGTGATGAATAGAAACATAGAAGTGATGTGATAAATCTAAACTAGAAAAGAATATATGTAAGAATATATATGTTTTTATAATTTTATTATGATTCTGAATTTTACGTGATATATGTGCTTTGAAATATTTTCGGAAAAAGTGCATTTGTATTTTAATATCATACCTGATTTGAATGCAATTGAAAACAAAGCACATAGACACAAATACACTCACACACTGTGTGTAGTTGGCCAGACTGTAAATCCAATAATTGACTGAGGTTAATACTGTTCCTGCATTGCACTATGACGTCAGTGCACAGTTGACTGCTGTCTAGATCTCTTACATGATGTACACACACACGCACACACACACGCACACACACGCACACACACGCACAAACACGCACAAACACGCACTAACACGTGCACAGACACATACACACACACACACACACACGTAATGGTGATGCATGCTATTTGTGCTCTTAAGCAGCTTCAGGACACAAGAGCAAGTGTCTCGAGTAATGATGTCATGGCAGTAACAAGCGAGCTGAAGCCACAGAAGGGCCACATATCGTTGTCCAATGATATCAAGCAAAGACATAAATGCATTAGTTAACACAGGGAACCTTCCAAATTCACTAACCTGTTAATAGATGAAGGAATCCTTCAGATTCACAACAAACCTTTCCAATCTAGTAAGAAACCCTTTTGATCTGGTAAATACCCTTCAAATGAACTATATTTCAATCTGGTAAAATCATTCCAATCCAGTGAAGAAACTTCTAGTGACGAACCCTTCCAATTCAGTAAGGAACCGTTCAATCTCGTAAGCAACCATTCCATTCCATTCCACTCAGTTTTTTTGAGAATTGCGATTGTCCTCAGCCTCAGACTTTGGCAAGAAATCTGCAAAATAACTATATGTAAATGTAGGAAACCCTCTCAATGTTGTACTAATACCTCCCAATCTGGTATTAAACCGGTTCATTTCAGAAAATCCCCACCTGCACCAATTTTGATTGAAGGAGGAAGTTGCAGTGGAAAAGTGTGAAAGGTTAGATTGATAAAGGCAACTCATTGCTAATTGGCTTGCCTGTAATCCCGATCTCAGTGAGACGTGACAGGGGATTAAGGAACGGCAAGCCCAACGCGGGCCCGTCGGCTGGGACATCGAGTCATGTGTGCACACCACATGCATAGAGGTTCCCACAGTGTACACTCTCTAGGGTATAGGCAGGGAAAAGCAGTCGCACACAGTTCACAAGTGCTCAGGGATCAATCCAGACAGGCCTTTCATTCAGTGCACAACTTACGATCCCATTTTGCCCTTGAAGTCAAACACCTCCTTGATGTTGTTGGTGCTTTTCTTCCAGCTGCAGGTGATCTCTTTGCGCCCCATCGTGTCTCCGGTGCTCCTCCTTCACAGAGGAACCACAGAGGGAACACTATTAACTGAACGTATGAACATACACAGACAGACAGACAGACAGACAGAAGTACTTTAATAATCCAGAGGGAAATTGCCATGTGCTGTGAACCACAAAGATGCTCAAGGCAAACATATATTAACATATATTAATATCAACCATATACGACACACCATATACCATGTTATATTTTACAACTTCTTCCATCAAAGTTCATGTACAACCCTCCAGTTTATGTTTGATGTAAATATTTACATTGCTTTCAGTAATGCACTTTATATTTCTACAATACTGCTACAAATCATTCTCTGTTGCTGCTAATTTCATTCATCATCTTACATTCTACATTGCTGCTCTTACTGTTATTCTGTACTTATTGTATTTAATTTAATTTAATTTAACTGTTTTCTTTGATTTTCTTCCATGTTGGAACGGGCCTCGTCCAATACATTTCACGGTACAGTATGACTATAAGTGATGCTGCACATTTGACAATAAAGGACTTGAATCTTGAATGTTGAATTGAATCTATACCAGACAGACAAGCAGACAGACACACAGACAGATCTAAGTCAAAGTGATACTTGTAATGTTAGTGATTGACGTTTTCCTATGAGCAAAAATTGGAAACGCGTAACATAAGTGACTTTCATTCCCAATGGTTTAAAGAGCTTCCTCTCCAGCTTAGACCTGTGGTCTGGTTACATAACCAGTGTGCAGGCACCGTGCTTCTCTGTTCTCTACAGCCCTGGATGGACAAATCCTTTTTGTGCCTATCAGTTACAGAAGGTTCAAAAGGGGAGAAGATTAACAAGGGGGGTAAAAGCCAATAGCAGGCAATGTGTTTCTTACATCCCTCCCTTCTGTTTTTTCTTCCTCTTGTGGAAGAGCTTAAGCTACAAGTAGCTACAAGCGGCATTACAAAAACTGGGTTGCCCAAACATATCCTGCCCTTAATACTTAGGAAAGGTCATAACCCCTACAATTACAGAGAGCATTTCCTACATTTGAATTTTCGATAGCTTGTTTTTAGAATTATAGATAAAAAAAACTATAAAACCTATAGACTACAGGAGGCCTATATACTTGAACTAAGACAAAAACAACCAGCTACAGTACATGAACAATTAATTACATTTAATCTAGTTTTTTGTTAATATTGTTATTGATCAATGATCTCCTTCGCCTACGCCTGTATTAAATACGTAATCTGTGTAATATTTGACTTTTAAATATACGTACTTAAAACATTATAAACATTACAAACATTCTAAACAAATGAAAACACATTTGGAAATTATATACTACAAAGGGGGAAAAAAACATTACAATAAAATCACTGTTGTGAATTTTAATTTAATTTTGGCCTACTTCGTCGCCCAACTAATTATTATGCAGCCTTCATGCAGCCTACCTCAGAATTATACTGAAACACAAATTGACACGTTGCAGGATAACAACCAATAACGAAAGCTCTTTACCTTGGCAGCGGTCAGGCGTGGCGCTGGTTGCGGCTTCTCGACAGCTCTGACTGCGGACACCGCGCGTCTCCAGCGCGCTGACCAGTGGGCGTGGCTTGTTCTGTTGACAAGCGTGGATGATTGAGTCAAGCATAGAATTGAGTTTATTATTATGTAGGGCTATTATGTGAAAGGGACTCTAGCTAAATGCGAGTTGACCTTTTGCCATATTCGTTCATCCACTGAGCGTTTATCCCATACCTGGATGTTGCGTAATACGTTTTTGCACTAAATATTCCCTTTGCTCAGCACATCAATTTAAATGACTGATTTGAGATATAGCAAACCAGTGTACTGTCCATCACAGCAACTAAAAGATCCTTCTTGAAGCCTCCCCAGATCGCCCTGCATGGATTTCGATGACCATGGCGGATGTCTGGGATGTTTCTAGATAAATCGCAGGTTAACGATCTACCAAGTCATTTTCTTGTCTGCAATTAACCTCTCCCATCGGTCACACCTTGACAATTTCACTTTGACAAAAAGCCACACACACACACAATAATCGAAAGTAGAATTGTATTGTATTTTTTAATGAACTGTTAATTTATGTTCATTAGGTTCATTGTATGTGCTTCAAAACACTTATAACAGATTAACCAGGCACTGTGTAATCAAAATCATCAGACGACATAGAATACTTTTTTAGATTTTCACAGTGTACTCCCGGCAGAACCTAGAGTTCTCATTTGTTGCCAGGACTGCATGATGTCAGGCATCATGACAACATTACAAAGGACGGCATTTTCTTGAAAGAACTGTTTATACGTGGTGAGTCTTTAGTACAATTATTAAATGTCCACACATTCCGCACAATTTCCACACATGGCAGTGAACACAGCTTCTTAAGGAAGGGCAACGAATACTAAAATCAGACATGCACAAAGCTGAAGTTAAAAACATAGAAACTTGAGATTACATATCAGGTAATCATACAGGCATTTCAAAACAACATGTTTGCCCCACTGTGTGTGCACGTCTTAGCTTGTAGTGTGAACCATTAAACCTCTGTTAGCTCTACTGCTGGGAAAACCACCAGAATATAAAACTACTGTGCCCTAGTCTTAAATAAAAGGAAAAACAGTAAGACAGAGAGTAAAAACAAAAACAAAAAAAAATAGGAAAAAACTACATTGGTTTGGACATCTACCCTGAGTTTTGATTATTGCAGTCATGATGGACCACCGAGTGTGGAACAACAACGCCTTATTGATTATCACAGAATGTCCTTCATGAGGAGGCTAACGGGGAACGGTGATGTTGGTGACACATGGTGTGCACAGACGTCAGCACCTGTACCATCTAAAGAGAGGTGCAACCAGACACAGAAGGCTTTAAGCTGCTCTTTTACCCCTCCCTCCTCACCCCTCACCGCCACCAACTAATGCAGTCCATGGAAAATGTGGACACCCCCGGATGCCTTCTGGTCTCTGTTGTGCTGTGCCGGGGTCCCCTCGTCCTCCTCTGTCAGCTGGGCGTTCTTACGGATCTCCTCCAGGGTGTAGTCCTGCAGGAGGGTCCCGTTCTCAAACACGGTCACCAGCAGGTCCTGTGTTTTGAGGGGAGGGGGAGAGAACAGGAAGGACGACGCGTCAGTGCCGCCGTAGCCCCCGGTGGCTACGCCTGCTTAGCGCTACGAAAGACCAGGAAAGGTATTGGACTCTGAGCCTGATGGTGGCGGTAGCCGCGTTGTCCTAGCTGTAAGGGGCTGATCACACAGCACAGTGTCTATGAGACGCGACGCCCATGGGACAGTGTGCCAGTGCTGGGCTCCTTTCTTGTCATGCGCCTGACGTTTTTCTAATCGCGCACAAAAGTCACGATATTTTCAACTTTGGGGGAAGAGAACGAGACAACAACCACCGTGGATTTCAGCAGTGTCAGGATGATGATGATGATGAAGTTGTTTATTCAAAAATGTTAACTTTGTGTCTTGTTGAGTTAATGTTTACAGTCAAGAGTTGGAAAGGCCCCATTGTGCACACAGCCCCACTCCACAGGTTCTCTGAGTGGTTCTCTGAATGGTTCTCCGAGTGGTTCTCGCAGCACCCTGCCAAGGTGCTTCTGAAGCGTCCACGCTGTGTGTGTGATTGGCACCAACACGGCGCAGCAGTACACAACAAGAGCAACGTGTACACAGAATACACTGCCAACAGTGTATTCAGCAAATGTCCTTAGATAGTCCTCAAGATATGCTTTGTATCATCATATATTATAAGTAACTCTATTTTACACAATTGTAATGCTAAATTTCCCAACATAACTCAACTTTTCCTGCTTTAAACCTGATACAATTTCTTGTTTAACCCTTTATTTCTTTACATAACTACATGCTTTAATGGGGACATATTGTAGAGCTTGCATATCATTAATACTGAAATGTGTAGTAATAAAATGTGGGTCAATCCATCATGTAGTGGGATATTAAATCGTGAGATCCCTCGCAATGCAAGGGCAGTATTTACAGCCTTCTGAGCTCGCACACCAAACACACATTTCATTTACTTTACTTTACACACTGAATTTTTTACTTTACTAATGGTTGACTTCCAAGAAGGTGGGGGAGAAGGTAGGTCATGTCAGTTGGTTGACTTCAGTGGGCAGCACTCAAAACCATTTTTGTTTTGAGTTCACATTTTAGTTTTACATGTCTTCTGTGATCTCAAACATTGTATGGGTATGTATGGGTGCTCATTACCCAGTCATTACTATGCCCATGCCAAACTATTTGCACTATAGCTTTAAAAATAAAGCTATAGGGGATAACACGTCCCCCTCATTTGTAGAGCTCTCAGCCCAAACAATGTTTTTGTATTTCATAGTATTTCATTTCATACTTACACTTGATAATAATAATAATTGAATAGAAAGTGAATGGAGACACACCTCTTCAGGCTTGCCCACCCCTCTCTCCACCGTCTCCAGGAAGTCATTAGAGTTCCTCCTCAGGGAGAGCCGACCCTTCTTTGACCCCTTGGAGGGGTCTGTCATGGGCAGCTTGTACACGTCCATCTAGCCACAGAAAGCCAATGGAAATGTTATGCAGATAGATGAATGCAAAAATTCTAGCTGGCTCTGAGTCTGAGAAAGGTAGATATAAGTAGTTAGTGAGAAGTTACAATGTTAGCTGATTAGGATGGCAACAAAGGAGAACAACGATTCTTCTCAAATAGTACCAGCTCGGTCCGAGTCTGCATCTGGTTGGTCTCTGACATCTACGTTGAAGTGTTGTCTTATTTACGTATTCATTTTATTAAGACTAAATCAACTGAACACAGCACCATAAGTTTCAAAGGCTTGGATTCTGTATGGATTCACACAAATGATCAGAAAACCAAATTAAGGAAAAAGGGGAAGGATAATTTTATAAAAAGAGAGATGTGTGACAGACAGTGACAAGCAAAGTGAATGGTTGAAAGATTCACGAACAATAAGCAGCCACACATCCCATCATTGAAGCCGTCGCCTAGTGTGTGCCCCCCAGTGACATACCCCCTTGCCGTTGGTCTCCACGTAGCTGCACTTGAAGGCGCAGTTCAGCGTGTCTCTGTTGATCTTCTGCAGCAGGGCGCTGCCACAACCGAAGAACACGTTCTCAGCACTCCAGCCCTCGTCACTCAACTTCTGCAGAATCTGCAGAGGATGGGAAATAATAGGATGTGTCAAATGGAACACAGAGAGATGGACAGTAGAAAGAGAAAGAGAGCAAAAAAATACTCCAACGATTTATCCAATTTCCAAGTGAAAGGTATGATTACACAGCTGCTCTCAACACACTGCGTTGCTCTCTCTCTCTCTCTCTCTCTCTCTCGCACACACATTCAACGCGGAGCGTCTGTGAACAGCCCCTCCTCTCTGTGCACACTCTGGATCAAAACACGGTGCTTCGTGGGATGAAGGGCTGTTGTTGACTCTGTCCGCAGACAAAACGGCTGGCCGAATTCATTCATAGAATTCTCAATACGAACTCTTAATACGGCTTGGACATTAGAAAGCATTGTGGGATTTTTTTTACTAAACTGAACCGTACTGAAGAGTGTAGTAGTAATGTAAAATAATAAATAAACATCAATGAACATCCATCCTCTACCCCCACCCCTCCTCAAACAAACAACAACAACAAAAAAACCTCCCCTCATGCACTTGTCTGTTGTACGTCTTGGCACTTTATTGCTCTCCGTAACTTAGCTTTCAGCATCTTAGGCCAGATATGTTGTACACTAGCAATGGCTAACCTAGCTATTGGAATGCCTGAAATGTGTTATGGCGACTTGCTCACTGTATTAAAAGCAATGAAGTGTTGCACCATCTTCTGACAAATGTGCTCATTGTAAGTCGCTTTGGACAAAAGCGTCTGCTAAATGCCCTGAATGTAAATAACTATTGACCAAACGCTGGCTCTACAGAGAGGAGTGCTGCTGCCCGTCTCCCCCCTAACTAATTATCTACAGTTGTTTCAGTCTCATCTAATGGAAATGTAGCTAGTTATCGTTGTTACTTGCGACCATTTCATACAATATAATGACGAAATATAATGTCAACAAAACCTTAATACATGAACTCGTCCGTGAACATGATCTATGCCGCGGTCACCTCAGATAGACAGGCAGTGGGGGTGAAGACAACAACTCCCATGATTCCATGCTACTTCGCAACGTCATTAAACGACTGTCATTGTTATTGTTTTGATTGAGACACTCCTAGCGGCATAAATGACATAATGCCTTCAAGATAACTAGAGGCTCTGGGTAGGTTCATTTAAGCTTGATAGTTAAGCACAAAGCACATGACCATGTCGGGCAAGAGGTGTAATCTCGTCTCTGAATCTACATACATGAATATGTAGCAAGTGAAAAAATACAGCCCCTCCACAAACACAAGCAGTGTGCTTTGCTCCATTAAAACAAGATTATTCCATTTCTTTTTTTGGATTGAGCTCCATGCCTTCTTGGGCTTTACAGTTTGTGTGTACAATTTTTGCAATTGAATTTGGGTCAATTACATAAACACATGACCTATAAATGTCCTGTCCTCTAGAAATTTAGGATTAAAAAAAGAACTCAAGAAAGAGACACCACAACAAAGAAAAGAGTTTCCATCCAACCTCTTCTATAGAGCCGAGGTCGATGCCATCCCCTTGGATGATGCGCAGGTACGACGGCAGCACCTTGTAGCCCATAGAATTCACTGAGCACCCAAAGCACTCCTCCAGGATCTTGATGACCTGAAACAAAACGTGCCCTCTTGAGTTCACTGACGATACATTTTGGATCCAGCAGCGCAACTGTATACTAAACTAATAATTAATAATAAACTAATACCAGACGTTCTAGTGGAGGATGGCACAGAGACGAACGTGAAAAAAGTGGAAAGGGGCGGAGTTATGCCTTGTTTCGCGAAGAAGGTATTCCACTCAGAAGATTTTACAGTGTATTTTTACAGTGGCCTAAATGGTGTCGATATGAAACCTTTTACTGACACTATTTCTACGTTTTGGCGTGTCTTCTCAACTTGTATATTTTAACATGACTTTTCCAGTTTACCAACGTTAATATGATAATAACAATGTAATTTGTTAAATGTATATAGGATGTATTGTGAAGTATTCTTGTATTCATGTATGTATACATATGTATAAGTATGTATTACTGAGGGAAACGAAATAGAAATTTTGGATGATCCTCGAGCTTGGACTTCCAGCTGTCACACCCCGTCTTCTGAGTGGGATTAATAAAGTACCATGTAATCTCATTCTGTTTTCCTCTGGCAATGCAGACAGTTGCACTCTTCCCCGAGTTCTAGGGAGCGGATCCAGAGGTTCATGGTCAATCTGCTAGCCGACATTAGACTCTGTACCTGGAGGAGTGTTTCGGTGGGGTCCCCAGAGTCCGGCCTGATGACCAGACAGGAGTCTTGGCTGCGCTCCATCACGCGGTCCTTCAGCTTGTCCCCCCATATTTGCTTGCAGGCCTTGAAGATATCATAGCTGTCGCTGACCACGGACACAGGGCCTGTGGGGAACTGCTCCAGCAGCTGCTCAAAGGCCTCCTTCTCTCTGCTTCTGCCCCAGGAAATGATGGTGCTTTGTTTGAAAAAAAAAAAAAAAGAAAAAACCAAGAAAAGATTATAAAATGCCATGTTACAGTAAACGTACAATATTGTGTCCTGTGAGTAGTGACTGGTCACTTATGGTGACTGTAGGCACCATAATTATGCATACATTTGAACTTCAATTAAGATAATCGCTTCACAAGATTATTATTGCGTGTCGTTACCTGTTGCTATTGATGCCGTCAGTCGTTATACACTTCAATAATAAAAGCATTGTGTTTTCTGGAAACACCATACACGTTTCTTAAACAATATTGCAGAGGTTTGGAGAGAGAGGGAGCGTGTCTATGTGAATAGCATATATGGATTTATAAAACAGGTAGCTCAAATCAAGCATTCTGATTGGTCCATATGACATCAAATTCCTTTGCGCAATTCAGTATCACTCTGCATCTGAGAAACAAACTGGAAACAAAACTGGAAAAAAAATGCTGGCGACAGCAGCACAGGAGTGGCACCATAGCTGTGATACAAACACCATATGTCACGGCCTGTCAAGAGCTACTGCTTCAATACATACCTGTGTTCCGCTGCCGGGATGGAGAAGCCGGCCATAGGACAGCTGTAGTAGCGCTGGGCCATCAGCAGTCCTGCCACCGTGTCTGTGCTGCAGAAATTGACCAGGTGAGCAGCTCCTCCCAAAGCTGCTGACTAGGGAGCAGCAGAAGAGCAGAGACACGAATACTTGACATCAAATCAAAAGTCACATGCCTATACTAAGTAAGTCAGGCCCAAGGAGATTTCTACAATATAAGCTTAAACTGGTTGCCCCAGCAGATCGCAGTACCATATTAACTTTAAATATCATAAATAAATATCAATATCTTTAATATCAATTTTGTCATTTGTGGACATTATGTACAGTACATATTGACAGCCATTTCAACAAACAATGGCACTGGCCTAAACCTATTTACATAAAATATTTGACAACTTTCATCTGACATGATTTAGCAACTGACAGCACCATATTTTCCAAACTACCCCTTATGACATTTTTGAGAATTGGACGGTGGAATTACACTGTGAACGCATGCGAGTGGAGAGCTGGGGACCGACCTCCTGAGAGGAGACTCCTCGGTAGCCAAAGTCATGTAGCCTGGTCTCCAAGCCTTCGGTGGTCCCGGTGCTGGCTTTCAAGTGCTTGGCCAGGATCTTCTTGAACTCCCTGGACACCGTGGCCACTGTTATGGGATACCACATCTGGACAAGCATAGTCTTTGGCCATTGGAGAGAGAGAGATGGGTGTGAAGATGGGGAATGAAGATAGTACATTCTAGTTAGTTCTTCTCCCAATGCACGCTAAATTATGACACATTGTAAGAAGAAACCAGCTTATGCCTTTATTCAACATGGACAACATGCTGGTTCTAGCAAACGGCCAAACTGTCCTCAACCATCCCATCTTTCAATACACTGTATATACCACCCGTGTAGCAACAACGCTAATGTTCTTGTAACACGGTGAGTGTATGATGCCTTCATTAGTCTGGATAATTCGTTTAGTTTAGTCTGGATAATGAAGTCTGGCTATATCGTGAATTCAGTCAGAAACACTCCCCAACTCCCCAGGTTTGATAATAAGTCAAAAGCTAGACTCACAAGTCAGTCTCAAAATGCTTTGCTGAACTAGAGACTAAGGACAATCTTCCAGGTTTTGTTGCAAAAACAGTCTGGAAAAAAAAAACCCAGTCTTGCAGAACCAATCAAAATTCTTTGACTTTGCATGTCCGGGCCCTTCATGCTACGGTGACAAGCAGAGGCTGTGTGTGCTGGTAAACACACCGTACCAGCAACACGCGCAGTATACGATGGGTCAGCCGAAATCTCCCAATAACATTGTTGGTTTGTCACGTTGAAGCCAATTTAAATAAGATAAGGTTGATCAGGACATCAGCTTTTAAGGTTTTCAAAAGCTTTCAACGTGTTACAAAGTAATTCTCTATATCACCAGTATATTTAACTATGGAGGTGAATGGAGGACAGCATCATTTCCAGTATGGTGTCATGTCCTGTAGAACGTAAGTCAGGCTGACTAGTAGCAATTTAGTTTTCAATAGTGCAAATCGTTTTTTTTCGACATGTCACGATGTCATTTTTACTACTTCAAATGTTAATTAACAATATCTGTCAAACAATTTTGGAATGTTACAAATATATTTTCACATGTAGAAATTATATTTTGACATTTAGTCAAAACTGACTTCAAATTTAATGAAATATATCAGTAATTCCTTTTCCACCATTTCAGATATATCCACAAACCGTTTTGGACATATGGGCATCATATCATTAAAGTACCACAAAGCCATTGGTCGACTTTTAGTTATATGTCTACCTCATGAATATTTAGCAAATGTTGGCATGACAACTGGCGCCATACATTTGTTTCGGAGTGGAAGAAGTTAAAGATGGCGAAGCAGGTGATCATTAAAATCCAACGCAAATGTGTTGACGTTGAGCTGCTTATCATTCTGTGACATGCAGAAACTGTCGCCTCCGTATTAGAAGGTCCTCCTTGCTCCGTGTTTCGCCTTTCTTGTCCTTCTCGCTCCATCTCGCTCGTCACTGTCGCCCAAACCACCATATTCGTTCAGGATATGTCAGTAATGTCAATCTTTACCACAAGGTGGTGTGCACTCGCCACAACCCAGGTGCAGACAAGCAGAACATAATGAGCAACATGTAACAGTACATGAGAATACTGCTGTGGCATAACAATAAGCTGAGTGGAAACATCAACAATGACAGACACCCATAATAGCATCCTGATTAGGACTTATCAGTCACGACATGACAATACAGCAACAGTCAATCTGGTGGTTGAAAAGTCTTTCGGTGGCAGTTTTCACTTGTGCATTTCTGTTGGTATCAACATTGGACACCACCTAGAATGTAATTCCAAGCTTGTGAGGTTACTGTGTGCAGCACACTTTCATAGGGAGCAGATGTACTTCCACTGTGGTATTCTCCCCAGGCATGTAGCAGGCTTAGCGGTTTGGCATAAATTGTTCAACTAGACACAAAATGCGTACATATACAGCAATTACAAAACTGGAGCCAAGCTCACACGCCCAAACTAAATTACTAAATAATTTAATTCAAAGAGGCATTTGCGTCATGTATTCAAAACTATTTTGATAAATTTTTTTGTTCACTTGAACAAAAAATGGTCCTGGTGGTCAGTGCTGTTGCCGATGTTGTTCAGTAAGCTGGTAGTTTTAAAACGAAATGATCTGAGTCCAGGCGAGTGTTTCAGTAGTGATAGTGTGGATGTAGCCTTCATTTGCCAGAACATCTCATAATGACAATTGCTAGTACAGTTGGAAATGAATCCGGTGCACACATACCTCAATCTAACAGTAAAGCTGCCCTCCGCTACTCCCTATCAACGATGCTTGTTGAACGAAGAGCATGTTGCTGAAAGGACAAACTTTTCATGTTTTCATGAAAGGCTGCTTAGCCATAGCTCACCACAATATTGTTATTTTACTTCTATGCAGATTTCCACCTTTGAAACATTTGCATGCAAGCAGTAAACTGATGACAAGTGTCATCATTGTACCTCTACGTAGTTGGTGAGCCAGAAGAAGTCGAGGTCTGTGTTTTCCACTGTGAAGAGCACATTGCCTCGAGGGACGATCCTTCCCTCAGGGATAGCTTTGATCCGAATGGGAAGACGACCATCATATTTCTGAGAAAGTAAATAAGCAGAATGAGTAATACTATCTGACTGTCTTTATGCTAACTGACAGCATACCACTCAACATCAACCAATTGTCCCTCTTATGACAGCTACCGAAGCATACACTGTATACCCCTATATAGTCAGTCTTTGTTAAAGAGGAATATAAAGGAATTGCTTTGTTTTTTTTTTTTTATTAATGTAATAATAATTTATTAGGACTGACATGATGTAATGTGTTTTTGGAATTATGGTGAACTGCAGTTGAATTACACAGAACCGTTACCCAGCTAAAATGATGGTGTGGGAATTCGTACGTCCTCGTATCTGCATGGAAAACATGCCAAGCATAGACGAGCTGCTGTGCATACCTCTAGTATTTTCCTCCAGCCATCTTCATGGAACACCGTCTGACGGAAGTGCATCTGGTAGAACACTTTGGCCTGCTGGATCTTCTCTTCCGTAACCACAGGGCCTGAAGTGAAGATGTACACGTTGTGCCGGTGTTACCAACAAGACAGAGCCAGGCGGTGGAATGACAGCAGTATGAAAACGATACATTGTTAAACGTGAAATGACCAATGCAGATTAACGACCATTCTGATTAATGATGTAAATAGGATGATCAAGGGGACATTCATTGTTCATTTCATTCATCTACTAACAAAAAACCAAAACCAGAAAACAACAGGTCGTGTAAAAAAAGAGATGGGTGTAGGTTTTGAAGATTTGGTATTGAAGATAGTACATAGATAGATCATTGTAAGAAGATACCAGCTTATGTGTTTACTCAACGTACATTGGAATTCTAGCAAACAGCAACCCAACAGTGCCTGTCTTCAACCATCCCATCTTTCAATACACTGTATATACCACCCTTACAGCAACAGCATTAAAGGTCCTATAACGTGGTGAATGTACGACAATAGAACATGGAGTAGAGCCTTTCATGCCTCCTGTCTATGGTATGCAGTAGCATGGCAAAAGCCATTATCTTGAACAACAATGCACTTAGTCTGGCTGGTCAAGCACACTTAGTTTTTTTGAATTCTTGCATTTACAATTCTATGGACAGGCGAACTTCTGCACCTTCACTCTCAAGCTAACTGGGCTACAGCCAAAATGGCTGTATTTCTTCACATTCCCACAAATAAATATTGGCAATATTTACCTAAACAGAGCATGAGCAAGAGACAGCAACAATTATGTGTGTGTGTGTTTTGTTTGTTTCGACAGTATATGTCCGTAGCAAAGCTTTTGCTTTTTCATTTAACAAATGATTTCCTCTTAAACTTCAGTGCCCCAAATCGCATAGCAGGCTAATCGTTGGTACGTGAAATAAAGAAATGACCCCAAACAGTATTTGTGTTGTTATCAGTCAAGTATGATAGTCTTGTTTTCTTTGCTTTATTTCTGTTAAATATTAACTAAAGACAAAAATCAACAGCGCCATCTGGTGAGATAGACATCTAGATGCAATGAACAGCAACAGTACCAGACAATCATCTCCAACTATTGGTGGAGATACTTGAAAAAAATGTAAATAAGACAAGTTCAGTGATTCAAAATATTAAACTGTATGTTGCAGGGGGCATAATTATCGGGCTCTGTGTCTATTTAATTATTGCAAAATGTTGCCAATGCCAAAGATTAGGGTAGTCTGCATTATGCAATAATATTTCAACTATTGTCAACCTTCTACTTATATGAAACAGGGTGTTTGACTCCCAGAACAAAGGTACTGGGTTCCATTCCCCGATGCCCTCCAACAAACCTGCAGGCATTCTTGAGCAATATGCCTGACCTCCATCTACTCCTTAATGAAGGTCATGTATCTAAATTCACAGTAATTCTCTTTTGATAGGATAATCAGCAAAATTAGTCTGTAGAAAATGGAAGTAAAAAGTGAACTTTGTCTTTTTTTCATTGACAAATCATATTCCTCTTGGTATTTCTAATTCAATTTTTTATCAAGCATTGGTAAAAATAATAAAATGTGGGAGACTGAATGAGTAATATTGATAATAATAGTGAAGTAAAGAAGTAAAGAAGTGTTATGTTTTTAGAGCGGATGGTATATCCTGGTCAATGTACCTGTGAGGTACTTCTTCAGGAGGTACTGGAGCCCAAAAAACACCACCTCGTTGAATGGGGAGCCCTTCTTACAGCGGCATTCAAAGTAGGAGTAGATCTTGCTGATGTTTGGAGGGTACTGTTTGTAGTGCGTGATCTGGAAGAGACAGACGACAGAGAGGATGGTTAGCGACAATTTCCAGACATCTCTGTCTGGATGAAAAACAAATGACGACACATATCTACAGACAAACTTCTATTTGCCCCTACATTTGTGGAACAACAAAGTCAGATAAGTTGGTGTGATTAAAGGAAAAACAGAACGAAGTTTGTTATTGTATGCTAAACATATACGGTATGATGGTCTTTTTATGTTCTCATTTAAAGTAAAACCAAGTCATTAAGTAATTTCGTTTAATGATTAGAGTGCTGGCTTGGCAGTGTTTCCTAACCGAGTGATCGCAGACAAAATGGTTGTATAAATAAGAATTGTATTGTTAATATGCCAAATACAAAACTGGAATGGAATCAACACAAACTGGAACTTCCAGAATACAAACACTAATATGGTATTTTGACTCATAAGATGAAATAAGATCAACTCATATGATGACTTCGGTTTATGTGGCAATGTGAAGTCCCTACCTTAAATGCACTATCTAATAAAACAATCAAAAACCCATTGGCCATATAGCTTAAGCTATGTGTATATCATGTTGCCTCTGTTTTAGGCCAAGCTCTGTGATCATGGGATGTGAGTCAGAGCGGGTGATGAAAAATTGCTAAATAATGAAATTTACCTGGTAGGTCCCATGATGCAAAGTAAAGTGAAACTAAAGTGAACTATCTACTGTCAGTGATGTAAGTCTATAAGTATAACTATAAGTGTGCCATAGATACCAGATCTCAGTTCAAAGGAGCACAATTATCTATGTAATGTTATCTAGATCTGAAAAGGATTGGCTGGATTCAGTACATTTCTTCAGAAAACAAGCTTCCATTTGTCGTGGAAGTAAACTGCCCTGGGTACATCTACATCACAATTTGACGAAGCACTGAAACACTAAGCCAATTAGTTGATGTAAAATGTAATGTCAATTATAATCAAATACTTTTTTTTACAAATGGATTCATCACTTTCATAATTGTAATTTGTATATCAAACAGGTATTGCTCACAACTTAAACGTTTATTGGAACATAGGATGTACATTTATTTATATGTATCATTATGTACCATCTTTTAGAGGCTAATTTGCTAACTATGGTTTTGTGATTTGATAAAGGTCATTAGATTTAAATAATGAAATCTAATGACGCCCCCCCATCAAGATCCTTCCTGGATATTGGTGAATCATTACACAAGTAGTACACTGTGTATTGAGACTTGTGATATCTTAGTTCCGTGAAGCAATGACTACTGTAAACTAACAAACATGAAAAAAGCTTACAAATACATTACACTAACAAGAATGGGTCATCAGTTAATGTTTGTGTATGTTTAAAGTGCTGCTGTGTGAGGCGTGACATTATGCTAACCCTGGTAACGGCGGAATTTGGAGCTGAGCTCTCCACGACGTCCCAACAACAGCTCCACCATTACGCAACTGTCCTGACACATCCAATGATGGTTCTGGTCCCGTTCAGGACCAACGTCCCGGGCTCAGTGAAACTAAAAGGTCACTTGGTTGGGCCAGTGGTCGGGCCCACTTGGTTTAAGAAAGCCGGAGGCGAGTTGATGTTTCAGTGAGCAAATATAAAGCAAGCTAAATGGAGTCCGGCGAAGCCTTCATTTCTTAACAAACCAAAGTAAGAACGAAACACAAATGCTTTCTGTTTCGTTTCACGGAAAACGCTAAGGTCATTCTACCTTCATTCTCTCAAACAACAATACTAAATGTCGAATATTTCACATTCAAACTTCATGTGTTGTGTATGCGTTATTGTATGCGAAAAGGCGATTAGCACAACCCACGAAATACAGTTGCATTTCACAAACGACCTGTGTGTGTGTGATCAATTATCCTGTCTGTGTATGGTACTATTAACAATGTTTAGCACATCAAGGCTAATCATGAAACGCAAAACGCTCGTTTGTGGCATGAATTTCAGGTAGTCTTTTATGCTCACATTCATCAACAGCCAACATTCTCTCTAACAAACGTGCATCCATAGGGACACCACTGTCAAGCCATCGGTAAAGCAATAAGGATCACTCACCTTGTATGAATCTGTCGCTAGTAAGAAATTAAAATCATGTGCTGCCATTGTTATTAATGAATGAGTTTTAATTCGTATATGCCCGTTTCCTCGAAATAGTCAAATCAGAGCCCAAATGATATTCGACTAGTACCACCACTGGCAAACATCCAATAGCCTTACTTCTTTGTTTTTACTTTTTACAAATGAAAGACGTTCAGACATTTTTTCCAACCAGGGTTGTAAGGGGGCGGGGCGTGTAGAACGAGCACTCGTGACGACGGCCCCGCCTCCCGCTGCGTCATTAGAGAGCTTAGTGACAAAAAGAGAAGACAAATCAGCAGCAGCTGATTTGAGACTCGAATCTTTGGTTGTTATTCTTCGCGTGGTTGAACAGTGTATAGTTTATGTATTTCAAATTTCAGAAAAAATTAAAAACCTACAAATTCGCTCATCTGGCCCATCGCGCAATGCGTTGTGGGAGAATTTAGCTCGGCCTAGAACGTAGTAGTGCAGTACTAGAAACCACCGCAGAGACCCCGTTCAAATTCTTCTAGGCCTATGAAAACGCACGTACCCATTTCTACGTACATATGTTGAATGTAAGCCTGTGTATGGCAGTGCAGTGCAATTCATGTCCAAGTATAAATAAAGTCATGCAGAAATTTACACGATCGCTAACCGCTGTTTGGGAAGGTCAGTATCATTGCGCACAACTGTGGACGCTAGAACCGTGCGTTGTACTGCGACAAGTGGACAGGGTAACTGTTTGATTAACAACACATACATTCAGCCGCAAGGATTTAGTTCTGTACAACATTGAGCACACCCAAAGCTGTACTGCTATATGTATGGGAGAAACCAATAAATCCCCTTAATTAACCTGGATCGTGTGTGGTCTCAGATAGGACTATTTAGTAAGGAATAAGCGGTGGAGAGCACAGATGACAACAACTTGAAAGGATGAGCAGAACAACAATTTTTCACATCATCTGCATAGCCTAATGTGGGTAGGGATACCATGGTCACCATTCTCCATATGGTCACAGCACTGGGGAGGTGACCCAAAGAAATGTAATTGCAGATAACAGTGACCAAAATAAGTATCCATGTTCACTCTCTGCAATATGATGCGAGGCTAATAGTTCATGGATGAAATCAAAGGGGAAGTTGCTGACCCAGCTGTGCCCTCTCCTTGTCTAATTTGAGGGGCCTTCAAATGAAGGCCCTGTTTTCACTTGTTGCCACTGAAACCTTTGCAGTGGGGAAGGGGTACATGACAATTGATGGATGTGTCTGGTTTAAGTTCATAACCGCACACATCCATCAATTCATATGTACTCCTTCTCCACTTAGACCCCCCCCCCCACACACACACACACACACTGACACATGCACAGCTGCCAGATTATGTGTCATGAGACATGTATTTAATGCAGATAATGATATGTGTGCAACCTTGTAGTATACCATGGACCATAATAATCATAATACTATGGGTTATATTACAATAATAATGATATCCTCCAATCATTGTTGAAGGATTAAGATATGTCCATTAAGGTTGGTGGGTCCAGTGTAATTGCCATGTTTTGTAATTGCCATGTTTTTGTAATTGCCAATATCCGTTTTTACCTATTGCAAGATTTTTCCTTCCTGAGAGACTTCCTGGCAGAATTCAAGCAATTTATACTCCTTTAGACAAACAGAGACAGAGACAGACACTTTGGTGATTCCGAAGCTCGGCTCCATCAGATATATGGTAGTAAGGTAGAGGCTGTTTAAGGAGATTTTATACAGACAGACAGAAAGTTATTTGTGCCAGTGGATGAAGCTTTCAGAATGGGATTTTAATAAGTTTATTTCTACAGTTGCCAGTCCACACAATGTTGATTTGAAACCTTTACAGATGCTTCTCTTAAAAACTTGGTGTCTGAGACATGATGTTTAAGATTGTCTTCCCACCAGCACTGGAAGGTACCAGTGCTGGCCAAGTTTGTGTTTTCTGTTAATACACTCTTCAGGTTCTGCCTCAAGCAACATGATTGGTTGAAAGTGAGATGCCCTGTTCACCCAGATTTGATCAAGGCTGCTATCATGCGTGAGATTATTAATCCAAAATCTGATTTGTGAGACCAGTTTCTGCCTAAATTCTTAAAATACAGAACCTCTTTAAATGTGACAAATTCAAATCATTAGTTATTCTTAAAGGCCAGACTAAAGAGACATGACTTATTGTAGACCTTATAATTGAACCAGGTTCAGTAGGTTCTGTCATATTAGTAACCCTACAAGTCTCACATATTTACACTCAACCTGACCCCCTGAACAACACCTAGCCCTCACAGTGAGAGTAGTGCTATATAAAATAAAGTTATTAATACAATGGTACCTTTGAATGTAGTAAAAAACAATTCATGAAACACAAGCATGGACATTTTTATCTTGGTGAAATTGATCGAATTCAGAAAAATTGCTGCACAACCAATTGGGAAAGGTAAAAGACCATATCATCTTATAGTATGTATCTAGTATCCTTTACTTGTATTACGTGAAACTTGTCCACAGTTCTTCAGTCTGAATTAAATCATGATGATGATACCATTGCTTTGGGTAAAGAGATCTCTAGTTCAGTGGGTCACTAATGGTTGGCATGCAATTACTCACAGCTGCATTATATTGTCTGCTCTGATAATAATTGGAAAATTGCCAAAACTCAGTATCACATTACATTTTGTAATTTTTATCAATTTATTCATCACTAATTTCAAAAAGATCTACGGTTCTATGAAAGAACTAGAAGCTCTAATGAGACAATCATCTAGGTCTAATATCATTCTAGAAATGAATAAAACATACTTTCAGAAAAAGGCTCACTAATAATTACAATGAGAAGGAGGAGTAACAACAGAGCCTTATTTGGAACAAAGTACTGTCATATGAAACCACTCCCAAACATCTCAAATTCTCTTGAGATGGTTACAAAATATGTCATAGTTCATATAGACCTATTACAAATGTGGCACTGAAGCCACAAGAAAAAAAACACTGTTCTTTGACATGCCCTATTTTAAATTTTTACGTATTTTAAATGTTTACATATTTAAATTACATTATAACAATATAACAATACTTCATTACCTGATAACCACAGAAGGCCATGTCAACAGATCATTTGGTCTCCCCCTTTTCTTATGGGGTCGAAAAGGGAACCTTTTGCAATAGGACTTCTACAAATATGTCAGCAAACCACAGGAGAAAAACAACGTTCTTTGACATGACATATTATATCATTCCATATTGTTATGCTTATAATCTTCAAAACATCTCATGTCTTTGTCATGTCTTTAAAGTCTATATATAACTAGATACCATTACCTGTTTACTACAGAAGTCAATGTTAAACAGGGCATTACTATTCGCACTCTAATTGACTAAGATATCTACATGTGTCATCCGTAAACTTATCGCCTATTATGAGGGCAATTAACACAGTACCACCATAAAATATGACTATACTTGCGATAAAGTTATATGTGAGGAATGCCGAATCATGTTATAAATAGTGAAGAGTGATGAATATATTGTCTGATGGTTTGTGCCTGGATATCATCAGGTGGGTGCGCGCATCTATTGTCGCCGCTTCCATTGTCGCTGCGTCCCTCAAGCAATAATCCCTTTTCCATCTCAGAACCATGGCCAGTTCCCGATAGCGTGTCAAAGAGCACGGCTTTGCGTTTTTTGAGCAGTGGGTATTCATTGAGGTCTTTCGGATTGAAGACATTGACAACATCCGTTGAACAAGGATTTCCACGAAAATAGCAATTTCGTTCGTGCTGTATCTACCCCTCCCCCTCAGACCTCTTGGCAGATTCCCGCCGGTGACTGGAGAGTTGTCAGGCTCGGGCTCGAGGGCTGGACTCACGGAACCAACTGTGGACTTCCAACAGTTTCCAGTGCAGCGCTTCCATTGTGTGCTAACAGTTGCTTTTTTTTTGTTGTTTTACAACTGTCGAGTGGTTCGGACAGATAGTGTCTTCGCCGAGTTTACGCTATTTGGTTTTTTTTTTGTTTTACTTTTACTCTTGCAGACGTTGCCAACGCAACACAGCTAGCTAGTTAATATCCTTATCGCTTGTAGTGCGTATTCTACAGCAACATGTTAGACCCGTCTTCTAGTGAGGAGGAAGGGGACGAGATTGTTGAAGTAGACCACAAAGAAGTGACGGCCCCAAAGAGCGGAACACCCCGACCGTCACCTAACCGAGCCACCGACAACGGCGCTGGGCTTCAGCCCCCGAGCCGAGGCAGCAGCGGCCGCCCCTCCAGCCCCAGCCCATCGATGGGGAGCGACAAAGAGAAAGAGGATCTGGAAAAGATGCAAAGGGAAGAGGAGGAGAGGAAAAAGAGACTCCAGCTGTATGTGTTCGTAATGCGTTGCATTGCTTATCCATTTAATGCAAAGCAGCCGACTGATATGGCCAGACGGCAGCAAAAGGTAAGAAGTATAAAATAGGATCAAAAACATTAAACTCAAATCCTGGGTGAAGTACAACCATGCAGACATACAGAGCTCAAGAAGCACGCACATAACATTAATAGATTTGTTGAAGATAAAATTTACATGAATGTCTCTTTCAGAACTGTGGCCAAATTCAGGATGGTGAAGCAAAGTCGCTATAATTCCTGAACAAACCCAGAAAGTGTCTTAGAAGTGTAAACATTAATCTCACAAAAAACAAAAAACTAAAGGCGTATTCTTCATTTGGATTACACATGATGCGTCATTGTGGAATATAGGGTCTCGTCATTTGACGAAATATAAACGAGAGTGAGTGAGTGAGAGTGAGAGTGGTGGTGTTGGTGATGAGGGTTGGGTTGCACGTTGGCTTTTGTGGCTCATCCATTGTATTGGCTCTTATTCCCTTGGACATAAAGGATCTCTCCTTTCTGCATGAAACTATCATCCTCCTATACTCACTGATAGTCATTCTAATACAGAGCGTAGCTTCATTATAATCTGGATGAAGATTCTTTAGGAGTGGAAATTGTTTTTGGTCACATCTGTGTGGACCAACTACACCACACCTCACACACACACACACACACACACACACACACACACACACACACACACACACACACACACACACACACACACAGATACAGGTTTATATATATCCCAAGTGGTCATAGGTCATGGTGGCCATTTTGTCTGCAAGAACTATTGAGGAAGCTTTGCTCCAAGTTTGATCCTATTGCTGCCTTTGTTCTAGTAACATATGTTTATTTGTCAAATTTTAAAGCCTTGAGTACCTTTGTTTCAGTTGTACATGGCAAACCTGTATGTTATGTGTGATAAGCCAAGAAAAAGAAGAACTTCAGTTAAAGTTGGACTTCAGTCCACGTGGAGTGGACAGCATGAGAAAAATATGCTTCTTTTGGCTAAAAAAACTAAACATAATGTCTATAAAATACTCTATATTTTATAGACAAATCACTGTAGGAGCATCTAGCCTCAGGAGTTATATATAGGGGCTACTTGGTTCGTCTAAACATGTTTTTATGTGCACTCCTCCCTTTGAGCTCTCAGGGGTTTTTGTGTTTACCCTGCAGGCTGGATGACGAAAACGACAATAAACTCGTATCCCTGTATCCCTGGTTAAAGCTAAATTGAGTCAAATCAATCATGTTAATATGAGTTATAATGCAGGTTTAATCCCAGTTGTAGTGAGTTAGCTTCAGTGTTGAAAGTGTAACATTTGAGTAATTCAAATGTTTTTTCTTTAATTAAACCCCAACAAGTCAGATGTGAATTCATGGAGGTGCAGTTTCCTCATGAAATGCCACTGTGACTGAGGTTCAAACACACAAATGAAACCCATGTCAAAGCTTAAAAAGAAGTCCGTTTGTGTATTTGAGAGGAAGTAAATGAATTAAGATACATAGAAGAAGGCAGATTATTAGTTAACATGTGTCCTCAGTCAGCAGTTAGCTGAGTAGTGGGTGTATTCCACTGGAATACAGATAGTGTGGGCTGCAAACATTGGAACCCATTGTTTTCTTATAACAGTCTCTGTATGAGTACATTTCAAGAAACCTATGGCTTCATGCTGTATAGACCTTTAGTGTCCAGTGAAACAAACATATTGCTATTTTTGTAAAACCAATTTCTTACCTTTATTTTCCAATTAGAATCACTTTCCAATTACAAATTGGAAAGTGATTCTACCACCTTTCCTAACCTACTTGAGTCCTAGTACTGGCCTGTCCCATAACTTTTAGGACATTTAAATTGTACTATGCATCGTATCAGCTGTATGTGTTAATGCTGGGTCAAATAGAGTTGTCTTACCTCACCTCACGGTGATACAGACATAAACATTACAATAGAGAGGAAGTCCCTCCCTTTTCGCTGTCCCCATGGGACCTGTCTATTCAAAATATATTATTGAGAAGTTTATTTTGTATTTTGTAAACAGTAAAGCAATATTTATTTTTGTGTCAAACCTGCACTACATCTCCCATCTCGCTCTATATACTGTATGTCACCTACACCATCTATCTTACTTTATGTGTTTTATCCAGTGATTTGCTGTCCTTTTATCAGCTGGGAAGTGAAAGAACGAACAAGACCCATTGCCTACATCCCTATGTCCCTACGTAGGCCTCACTAACATTAGCTTTGGAGGTTCTGGGTAGCTTGGGAAGAGAGAATGTTATGATGCCACTTATGCAACTTGGGGTGTGTAGTCTTTTTAATGACGGATTTTCACTTATATTTCAATAGTTTAATGACCAATTGCAACTTTCTGGACTTGCAAAATGATCCTTAAATTGAAAAACATCATATGATATTTCTGAAATAAGCTCCCTTTGGGTCAGCTTTAGGGGCTTGATTTAGCCTCTTTATGATGCTTATTTTGTACTTACCGGTTTGCCTATACTTGGAGTAACTTCACAGTTTACATTTTGTAAGATGTTTCTCACTCCCCATCTTCCGGAAGAGACTCAAAACCCACCTGTTCAGAGTTCACCTGAACCCTACATAACTATCCTCGTGCTCTTATTTGTTGTATGTCCTGGCACTTTAATCTTTACTCCTTGTATTTTGCACTTTGATCGCTCTTTGTAAATTCAGCACTTTGACCGCTCTTTGTAATTTGGCACTTAGTCAGAGATGTTGTACACTAGCAATGGTTAGTCTAGCACTTGAAATGCTTGAAACTTGTTCTGGTAACTTCGTACTGTATTAGCAGCAATGAAATGTTTCGCCTTCTGATGACAAATGTACTCTTTGTAAGTCGCTTTGGATAAAAGCGTCTGCTAAATGCCCTAAATGTAAATGTAAATGTAAATGTAACTGTA
>OMKQ01077724.1:0-10043 GCA_900302335.1 Phycis phycis | reverse complement strand
TGTAGAACTTTCCAGCAGGTGAAACCATTGCTATGTATGTATTATTATAAGTGATGGGTGTTATGGTTATGTTCTTGTGTATTTGGATAATTTTCCTGAGCACTGAGGAACGTTTTATTGTTTGTTATCATTCCTGGTCTCAAGACTGCGTGTGTGTAAATGCACAGTTCGCTACTAGGCGCAGGTGTCTCACTTTTCGTTGTTTTTCATTAATTCGATGGTCAGGACTGGTATGCCTTGTCGGTGAGTTATAAGCTAGCATTGCTAGTATGTTGAATCAAGAGTTAATGTTACATGAATATGTATAATTTCATGAGTTAATTCTGGGTTTTGTGTTTATGTTTGTATTACAGGTTTACAACCTAATCAACGTCACTACCTAACTATATAATTAACGCCACTAACTAATAAGCTAACTAACGGTAGGCTACTGAAGTGTAGCGGCTAGTATGGATGCTTAGTGTGGATGTGTGCGTAATAAAGAATCATAAAGTGACTCGAGTTGTATCCGCCATACTTGTCCTGGTAACCCTTCCAGAGGGGAGTTTACTAAACTATAGGAGGTAGTTTGGTAGTAATCTGGACAGACAAAGAACAGAGAGTTCCCCAAACAGCCACTCAGCTGCTTCAGACACCCACAGGGAACCCCCAGACCGGCTGAGCGGGGAGCGGGAGTTTTTAGGCGGGGGTGTGTGGTTGGAGTTTGAGGTACGGAATAAAGCGGTCCTCAGTTGGAAATGGAGCCTCCGTGTTTTGTTATTTTGTAGTGTATAACAGTATAGGCGACATCTGGAAAGCCTCGGCTACAGTAGCATAAATAAATGATTTGTTTTGGTCTTAAAGCCACAAACTTTGTATTCTGGTGGCGATCTTAAAGGTTTCCAAAATACCAAATATGATTTTGGTATTTTGGAGTAAATGTGTATAAAATGGTGCATAAGACAACTAGAATACATAAAAAAAAACATGGGGTCTTAGGTTTGAATATTTCCCTTAGTTTAAACATCATATAGCTTGAGACAGACATATAATTCATATACTATATGTGATCATACAGTGTGAGAATCTTTTTTTCTCTTTTTAGTTTAAAGCTACTTAAAGGCCAAATCCATGATCCAAACATAATCTATGTTTGGATCTATCATCAGTATCAAACTGACTGACAGAGCTTTCAATAGCTGGACTAACACTAGACAATAATAAAATGTTGGTTCTGATGCTGTTAAATGCTGGTTTGTTAAAGGAATTTTCAACTTTACCTCTCTCCATCTGAGTTAGGGATATAGTGTGAAAAACGCCGGCAGTCTTCTCTGTGTCTCTGTGGCGCAGCTACTGTTCTTCCTTCTTTCAGTGACGTCAAACGCGTCATTTGACTGTGCCACAGAGAAGATCTGCAAAAACTGCACGCGTTTTTCACAGGGGTCGCCACACACACTATATCCCTTACTCAGATAGACAGAGGTAAGGTTTGTAAAGACAGCAGGGAAACAGGCTTATACTTTCAATTATGATTGGAAAAGATTTAAAAATGCAGCATTTTCATCTATGACTCAAGGTTTTTTAACATGTATAGAAATATCAATTCAGTGGTGAGTAAGTGCGTTTTCAGCTTTCTGTCTTACATTAACTAATAAATTGTTTTTCACTGTGATAAGAGTTTCCCATGCCACATTGAAATCAACACACACCTCACAGACACGGATTAAACTGTCGGGATCCTCCTTCAGGTAATATGGAAGTCCAAGCAAAGCAGCTGCTCTTCTCTTCTGGTTTGAAGTCTCAACACACAAGAACACAAACAGAAGACAAAATGTGACAACTGTAGCAATCAAGCATGCCTACTATACTTATTTCTGACAACACTGGGGCTGCTGCTGTGTCACTTAGCATTTGACAAGCTAAAACTGTGGTTTAGAACAGATTTAGCTACATCACAATCAGGTGCATGCTAAATGGGACATGGCTGCTCTATGAAAATGACACGTTCAGCTGAGCCACAGCTAAACTGCATATATGATGTAGTAGCATTAAAAGGCCTGCCCAACTTAATATAATGTAACTCCTGTTGAAATAGGTTATCGAAACGAAACATAAGACAATATGGTAAAAATCTTAACTAAAACAATATCAGTATGACTTAAGGAGAGAAGAGCTGTTTGATTTGATAGGAGGGGCAAAAGGGTGGGAATACTTAAAACTTTGTGATGGTTTTATTGATTAGAATGTATGTTCCCACTTACTAGGGCAGGATGAGCCATCATTAAGGATTCGTGCTGTACAATCACTCATTATTCACCCTATAGTCCACTATATAGTGTGGTGAGCATTTAGTAGTGTTGTCCAAATGTCTAGTGAGAACTACTACACCATAGTAGACTCACAATATCCCATGATTGACTGTAAAATACCAAGCACAAGGGTTTACAATCAAGGGTTGCTAACTGAAAGCTAACTACTATCATGCAAGGCACAGCCTGTGAAAAAACCTGTCTGCATGCCAGATGAATGGAATGACCAGAGTAGTGTCCAAAAGTGCTTTATGATTTTGCCAGCATAATATAGTCCTCTGTATAGACCTCCATGTATAGTAATGCAAAGTAGTGAATATTTCATATAGGCTACATTATCACTGCTGTCTAGTATGTTTTCCAGGAAATTATAGTGTCAATTTAATTTTGATGTTGAGAGACTATGATTTTTTTTAGACCCAGTAAACCCTAAACTGCAGATAAGCTAATGACAGTAACAGCTTTTCATCACATTAGATTTGACAATGACTGACACTATTTCTACAAGTGACACAATGTTATTTTTTGTTGATTGTTGAGGGATTGTTATCAAATGATTGAGTAAAATCAGACTATCCTCACTTGTACACCAAGGGGCTGAAGCAGACTGCGCAGGTCAGAACAGCTACTACTTCGCACTGTGTACATTTCTAGCAGTCTTGGGACATAGTTGTCGAGTCCATCAAAGAAAGACCGGTGGAGATCAGTAGAAACCAGGTGTGTAAACTCTGCACAAATCTGTAAGGAGAAAAACAAATTACTTGTCAGTGGTTTCCTTATAACATAAAACACATTGATAAAACACAGACATACACCAGTAGAGCCACGGCTTGATACTGCTTATAGCTTGATATTTGTAAAGCTGAATTTAAAAATAAAAAAATGTTTATCGACAAAGTAATTACCTGTCTTTCTGAGAACAGTGCTGGCCATCTGTCTTCAATTTCAGAGACAGGAGGTTCACCATCAACAATCTCCTTCCTTCGCAAGGCAAAGGTGCTCTCCATCAGAGCATCCATCATTTTCCCGTCTCTCTTCTTTTTCTTCATCTCCTCTATCAGAGCTATTCTCTCACTTTCGAGGCTGTCTGGAATATCTGGCAAGAAGTTGATCTCGGACCGTTTTGCTTTCTTCAGTTTCCTGTTCCCAGTTGATGTGTCTGTTGACCTCTTTTGATTGACTGTAAGCTCTGGGCATCCATTGATACGGTACTTCTGACGGAGGTTACCCATCAGAAGTACCGTAACCTCCATGAGGCTGAACTTCCAGCAGTACCATCCATGTGAAGAACCTGGCTCTCTCAAACAGGGATGCTTTTCAGCAAGGGCTTTGGCGACATCCTCTACTTGTTTTGCTGTTGGATATGCATTGTACTCATACATAGCACTTCCTACTCAATCAAGTATGTCTCGCTTCATAGCAACAGTCACAGTAAGTAGGGAACCATCTTTTGCATAAGCCTCATTTCCTTTTCTCATCTTAAGTTCGACATCATACATGAAAGTGGGTATGATAAAATGGTCAGGCCAGTGCATGGAACGGGTAGTTGATAGAGTACATACTGAGGACACGGAGGACCTACTGGCTGTGTCAGAACAAGTGTCCAATGAGGATACAGAGGGTGGCGTAATGGGTGCTGCCTTTAGTATTACCTTCAGCCTTGGTCTCTCTGTGGGTAGCTCAGACATGTCACTCAAGTTGCAGAGCTCATTGTTGAACTCTGGATCTTGAAACTGGATAATAATACTGCCCTCTAGATTGAGCTTGCTCTTGAGTGTAGTCTTCAATTCATCCACCGTCTCTGGAAGAGTTTCAATCTGGACCCTCCGGATGTCATCATCCGCAAGAATGACGTGAAGCAACATGCTGGCTACTTAACACAAAAGCAAACAACAAACAAAAATGGGTTAGGTTCAATTCTGTTTTAACTAGTCCAATTCAGGGATTTAATTTAAGGCCAGTTCTGGTTTGGGCCCTCTTTTGTAGTTTTGTCATTTATTTCAGTTATGATAAAATTGTACTGCAGCAGCTGTCTACTTTTCCAAACTGGGAGCGTGCTGACTGGCATCAAGTGTGTGTAACACACTGACTATAGATAAGTACTTCATATGACCCCACTTCAAAAAATCAGAGCTATCCCTTTAAGCAGCTGAACACATTTTAATTGAGATATTCTCTGGCAAGAAAAAGCTTGGACATTATTGATTTACCAAATCATGCAACATTTTCACCATAAAAAGAGTTACCTCAGTGAAGTGAAAACACCTTGGGTGAGACCATTAGTCTTCCTCACACCATGTAAGGGGCCAGTGGGCAGAAGTTGTTCACTTCTTCTGGGTCTGCAACTTCAAGGTCTGTGGAAAGTTTCTTAATCAGTTCATAGCATCTGAAGTGCTCCAAGTACCAGGCTGAAAAGCATTCAATGATGAACGATGCCTTATTGTCCACAATCAGTACTTTGAGAATTTTACCAAAATCAGGCAGTCCACTTGTGCTACCCACAGAAACAAACATCCCCTCGGAGTATTTAGTGCCATGTAGGATGACACTAGTTGCAAGAGACACGGTCTTCACATCCTTGTATTTAAGTGTGATAGCCTGTTTGACAGAGTTATCCAAAATGTCCAGAGAAACCAGAGCTGCACTGCCAATCTCCACTGGTGGCTTAAAAAGGCTGGGCATGTCAAGGAAGTAAGCTAACATATGCTGGTGTCTTGTGGCTAATGTTAGCTAAATGTTTTTAAAATTGTTCACGTCACACGCAACTTTTTTGAAAAAGCTGTGCTTTCCTTCAAAGCGAATTGTCCAACAGTCCAGCAAAGGTCCAAAGCAACTAATGAGGTAGGGATAGTGTTCTATGAAATGGTGTTTTGGCCTTAGTTTATAGTCAGGAAAGGCCTCCTGGAGCAATTGCCTATGGACTGAGATTTTATCTTCCAAATAGCAAAGTGATTGATTTGTGAAAGAGGATGATGCCAAGAGTTCTACTATGTCCTTCAATTCAAGAATCACACCCCATGTTTTGTCATTCTCTGGGATTAGTTCACCAATGATCAACGGAAGCAGTCTTAACAAAGTCCAGTTCTCATGTCCGTTTCCACCAACTGATCCACTGATTCTGAAACTCGGGGGTATTCTGTTGGGGCGGTTAGTCTTATCAGAGAATAAGTACGGAAAATTCTGAATAGCAGAATTTAATTCATCCAACGTGAAGTACTTATTTGTGATCAACTTGTTCAGACACAAGCTAAGTTCAACAGGCACAATTCCCTCTAAGAGGTCATGAAGAAAGTCAGGTGGGAACCCTGTGACTGTGTGAAAGTAAGTCAACTTGTTCAAAACAGAATCACTTTTAGCACCATTTACATTCTTTACATGTTGATTTTGTGTAACCTCCAAAACATTTGCCTCATGAGTCAATTTTGTCCTGAGGGGAAATAACCCACCCCTTACTTCAGTTGTCTGAATGTCGCTACAGCTGGCTAAACAAAATCAGCTAAATTTATCAACGGTGAATGATTCCTGAAAGCCAGCAAGTGAATGAGCTCCCAAGTTATCAGCAGAGACAAAAAGCACTGTTCCTTTGACGCTAGCTCCTAATCTTTGGATGAACAGACCTTGGTTCTCAAATATCTGTATGTCTTTTAGAAGTGGCTCAAGAATTTTCTCATGTTTTTACATCATTACGGTTACACAGCACTGCAAGGTATATAGATTGTAGAGATGATCGATATTTGATAGGCAAATTGGCTATTACCCAATACACAGCACACACCTTATGTTTTTTTCTAGAAGTACCTAAAGGTTTGCATATTTCAAAGTCATCAGTGTACAGTCCAACAGTAATCGACAGCTCCTCTCTGGAGAGCAGCGGATTTTCTTTGAAGAATAAGCCGTCACGAAAAGTTTTTAAATGACCAGACTGTGACGTAATTGATTCTTCAATTAACACTTTGTCTAGAACATCATTACACTAGCAATGGTTAATCTAGCACTTGAAATGCTTGAAACTTGTTCTGGTAACTTCTTACTGTATTAGCAGCAATGAAATGTTTCACCTTCTGATGACAAATGTACTCTTTGTAAGTCGCTTTGGATAAAAGCGTCTGCTAAATGCCCTAAATGTAAATGTAAATGTAAATTTCTATTGAGTAACTCTGTTAAAACACTTAGAATGGGGACATATACAAACGTCTTCTTGTTGGTAGTATTGTCTAAAATATATTCCACTGGCTCAATAACAGAAACATTATTTCTGAAAAACAATGACCTCTTGTAGTCAGTGCCAAAAGGTCCTGTCTTTGAAAGTAAACAAAGAGGATTAGTTTCCTGCAGTGTTTCCCTTACCACAGTTAAAACAGTGTTGTCTATGTTGCAATTATGTTCCATTAGCACTTTTTCAATTGACCTATTGGTACACTCTCCTGCTAAAACAACTATTTCATACAGTTCACTAACTATATCCTGTGTAGCCGACTTGGACACATACAAAATTGTTTGCATACGTAGGAATAAGGATGCAAGTCTATGCCTAATTGATTCTCCATTATCTTCATTGTCATCTTCATCATTTGGAGGGTTATCATAATCTAATGAAACCACATCTCCTATTTCTTCCCCACTGGCTTCTGCTGGACTGTTATCACAAATTAGTTCAGCTCTTTTTTTAATCCAGAATCACAGTGATATCTGCTTTTGTGCCCAGTAAAGGTGAAATACACACCAGACTTAAATTGACACTGCTCAAAAGGACAGTTAACAGTTTCCTTACTTTTCAAATGAGCTCCCAAATGAGCCAAGTATTGCTTAAGAGTTCACAAAAAATCGCATAATTCACACTATAGCCGATGAGTTACTACATTGGACCGAGATTCATGAGCAACAACAGCTGGCTGAGATTCATGAACCACTGATTCATGTATCAACAAATGATTTTTAAGAGCAACTTGTGTCTTAAAAGAGCACACACAGTCATTGTAGATGCAAGGCAAGGGGCAAGACCTATTATAGTGTCCGTGTTTTAGCTTGTCATGCCTTAGAATGCTGCATTGGTTGGATGAAGAAAATGTGCAGTACTTGCAGATCCAGTTAATACGACTCACAGGACAGGTTGTTCTATAGTACTCGGTGCAGCCTTCAGCTCTGAAGAAAAAGAAATTAAAAGTCAGATTGACATACGATACTTTGACTTATGTCTGTACATTACTGCCAAAGGGCTTTCTGTGTTTCTGTATCAGTCATTCATGTAGCAAAAATATGAAGAGTCGCTGCAATAAATGTAGGCTTACCTCTAAAGCTGTGTTTTGATTTATCTATGCACCAACTATATGGAAAAAAGAAAAAAAATCAGTCCACAATTAACAGTCTTATGAAAAGATCATGTCATATTTTTCCGTTTTTAGTAAGCAATATTCAATTGCAAGAAACACAATTTCCAGCATTACAGTACATGACCTTCATCCATCAAAAAAGTATATTCAACAGACAAATCAGGTTTGGCAAGACAAGAGTTGCTATCTAAGGTCATTGATGACTCTCCATGAAAAATACTGGAAAACAGAGTAAAAAATCAGGGGCACTGACTTGTGTATTTTACTAAATGTACTTAGAATTACTGTCGCAAATTACTGTTAAGTCACATCTGACAATTAAAAATGAATATGTCAAATGTGAAATTCTGTTGGCAGCTCTCCAGGCTCAAACGCACTGAAAGCGACAAATGACGTGCCTCAATTGACGCGCGTCATTTGATGGCACACTGCAGGCATCAGATCTGAAATGCAACCACAGAACCAGCAGTATTTTAGGAAAAGGTCGCTATTTCGGCAAAATCTTTCTAAATCATTTTCTATACATTTCTATTTGAGTAGCTTATGCTGTTACAAAAGGCAGGAGGGCAGCTGTTGGCTGCTGCTGCTGCTTTCATCAGCTGGCAGTAACACCGGTAAAGCCAGGACCAGCCAGCAGCATCAAGGCAGTTTAACGCTTTTAGTGCGTGTTTGGCCATCAGCTATCAGGTATCAGCTAAAATATGCAGATCAAAATCCAATCCTGAATTGTGTTGTCATGATTTATTAAACCGAATTGCAAAAAAATGTTTTCTGTGCTCAAAATCACACACTCAAGAATGGGGCACAAATAAAAATTCATGGTTTAGTTCTAAAATTAGCCATAAATAATTTTAAGTTACTAAAAACTGCTGCTGCAATTTTTACTTTGACAAGTGTAAGTGTGTAAGTGTGTAACATTTATGTAGTTTACCTGTTCAACACTTAATTTAACAAACATTTTGATAAATACAAGCAGGGGAAAAGTTTGTTCTTATCTTAGGAAATCCTGATCCAAAAAGGAAGTTTCTTGTGGCACATGGAGCTGTAGGAGGTGGACAGCCCTTGTTGGCTGTGTGGGGTTACCTATGTATTTTTGCAGGGGCCACGCATACATAGTTGAGTCAACTAAGAAATCTATGTTGCCTGAACTACTCTGATTTAACTGATTAGTTGGGCACAGTTAAACTTGATATTTCAAGTACACCAAACATTTTAGTTGAACTGACTTAGGAAAATGAGCTGAGGTAGGTAAAACCTCAAATCCTTTTTCCTTAGTGCACTAGCCTCTGTTCCACTAGTTCCTGTTCCACTAGCCTCTGTTCCACTAGCCTCTGTTCCACTAGCCTCTGTTCCACTAGTTCCTGTTCCACTAGCCTCTGTTCCATTAGTTCCTGTTCCACTATTTCCTCTTCCACCATTTCCTCTTCCACTAGCCTCTGTTCCACTAGTTCCTGTTCCACTAGCCTTAGTCCGAAGTGTTTCACAAGAGAGACTTTCAGAGCTAAAAAAGCTGAAGAACAGTGATCTGTTTGAGTTTGGCTCTGCAGCTTTGTGACAGAGTGGTACAGGCTGGCCAGCATTTTTTATTTGTAGGATATATCAGTTATTGGAAGTAATTGTATTGATTACATTATTGAAATCATCAGCATTGACTACAGATATGTCGAGATAATTTTACATTACACGCTAGTTGAACTGTTATACATTGTGACTTCAACTGCATCTTGTATGCAGTTGATGTGTAGTAGAGGTAGTAGAGGGTCAACGTGAAGATATATAATGAGAAATTTAAGACAATCACAACACAATAACGATGAACCTCAAGCATAGCGAGGAAGTTTAATGACAACTTGAACTGGCTTATAGAGTGCACTTTTGTCTCATAATGTTAGTTCATGGTAACATAAAATACTCATGCATTCTAAGAAAGTATGCATGAGAGGCAACACGGCAAAGTGGTCTATGACTCCCGTCATTCATTCAAAATACTATTGTGTGCGGAGATAATTCAGTCAGAACACAAATTCCAGGAAAAACAAAAAAGACAAAACTGTACAGATGCGCTCCCGGCCCTCTCAGCTGTCCCACTGCCCGCTGTCCGCCACGTTCTTGTAGGGGTTCTTACCCCCCGCCGTTCCCTCCCTGCCGGCGCCCGGGGGGGGCGCGGGCAGCTCCCGCCGGACCTTGGGAACGGCGTAGGCGTCGCTGTACGCCGTGGCGTCCACGTCGATACCCATAGTCCTCCAGGCGTCGGCCCTCACCTCCTCGGGGTCGTCGTACATGGAGGCCGGGGCGCTGTAGCCCTCCGGCTGGTCGTAGATGTGCTCTGCCCTGCCGTAGCCGTGCGGGGCCGCGCCCTTCAGCGCGCGCTCCACCTGCAGGTCGTCGATGAAGTCGTATAGCGGGTCGGCCGCGCCCGCGTGAC
>OMKQ01077722.1:0-12755 GCA_900302335.1 Phycis phycis | reverse complement strand
GTGAGGGGTCGTGAGGTCAGGAACAAGAATAAAGGCGTGCTTGTGGCAGAGACGTCGTATGGATTTCTCCGCGGGAGAATGTCTTCGCTGTGTCTCGTAGGAGGCTGTGTGCTTGCTGTCTGAGTAGTCCATATATCCTTTCAACGCATCTGCGCTGCGTATAATCTGATTTGAGGCCACTACCAAGGGTAGTGTACGTTCACTCCTCCATGCATTAGCCTCTCTCTGTTATTAGCGCCGCGGCAAGCGATCCTCATCCAGCTAGCATAGTGGAGCCACACACGGCGGTGTCACCTGCCCACATCTACCTGCACACGGGCCGGCGCCAGACCAGAACCTCCCACAAGCTCACCATCAATCTCTTTGTTCCATTCTTCCTTCCCTCCGTCTCATGTGTCATAAATATAAGACAAGAAAAATCAAGCACTCCTACTCTTTCAGTTAATGTGTGTGTGTGTCTCTCGGCCATGGTATGACTCAGGTAGTAGAGAGAAGTGAACACGCTGGAGAGTGACAGAGTAAGAGAGAGAAAGAGAGAGAGAGAGAGAGAGAGAGAGAGAGAGAGAGATAGAGAGAATGAGAGAGAGACAGATAGAGACAGAGAGAGAGATGATAGACTGGATAGATACATTCCACATGCATATCTGTAAAATGTCTGGGAAACAAAAATGGCTTCAAATGGAATGGCGAGTGATTTACAGCTTGTTAATTAGCGTGGGAACACAAATCATTCCTTTAAAGAGTAAATATAAACCGCGGCTTCGGCCGTCTCCACCTTGAAAAATGCTCTTTGGTGGTCTATGGTGGTGGTCTAATGGTTTGTAGTGATGTTAAAGCCCATCCATACTTGTAGTTTTCTTACTTACCATGATGTCCTAATAACATTCTGCAGCTTGGACTTGTGTCAGCAACGGCCTTTACCAATCGGGGAGGGGCTGGAAGGTAAACCTGATTAGCAAACCTAACTGTTTCTGTCTGGAGAAGACTGACACTTCAGGGAATTACGTCATTTACCGTTGTATTTAGTTGACGCAGCATTCTGCTTGCGGTGAGGCCACTGGGCACAACCTCATTTTTACTTTCTCACAATCCCTTAAGTCGATGACATCACAAATACAAATTGGGTAGGATTAGTGCAGGCCCAAGGCAGTTACTTTTGCCATTGTTCTACTTCCATGAGTTGAAGTATTAGTTTCCCACATTTCTAACAAAAGTATCTAACTTATAAATAGTAACTATTCTAGGTAAGTAACATATAGTTATATTAATGTATTATTTAATAATTATAAGGTCCAGAGAGTATTATGGAGTTACAATAATGTCTTTAATAATAATTAAATAATAAGCAAGGTGCTGTCCTCCACATAAATAAGTACTGCCCTCCTCTGGTCGTGGTATGTAAGTGCAATCAACACAGTCACCTAGAGTCACAATTGTGGCAGCAATTCTTCACAGCTGCATGTCAATGGTGACCAGCTACTGTTTAGTGTAAATAAGTCCCATCCAGACATTGACACATCAACACAAAATAGAGTTACACACTTTGTTTATTATGTAATTAACTTTATTTTTTTCTCCAAAACATGCAGTTGGTGAAGACCTAAAATGGTTGAAAAAAGCAAAGTTTTGCTCTTGCTTACAAGCTAAGGAAAGGTCAGCTATCAACCAGTGTGTGCTGGTACCGGTACGATAAAATGCTACAACCACAAACATGTATTCTATTCGATTGGTGCATTAAATAAAAGAATGTAACTGGAGAAAACTGAACAGATGTGCCACTTACTGTGACCCCTAACTGACTGCAACATTGTCCAAACGTTGTCAATGCTATGCTAATTAGCTTTACATTTAAATGACTGTTTTGAATTTGCTTCCGGTAGCAAAAGTGTACGATAAAATGTCCTTTCTTAATAAAATACATGGGGTACAGGCATCTACACAGAGAGGAAGAGTATTTCAAAGTTGAATTAATAATAAAAAAAAGATTCAAGTTTAAATTCAAGAAGAGAAGCTAAAGGACGCATGGAGACTTGTTGAGATGAACCATGGGGTGTGTTCCAAATCTACTTCCAGCCTCCTCTGTCCTATTGCTCATCACTGTCCCCGCACCAAGAGTAGGATCTGTTAGCCGATTCGGCATCCACTTCAGCCTGCCTCTCTAGCTTACTTTGCGTTGGCATGGTGAGCGAGTGGTCGAGGAGAACATTTAGAGATTTAGGAAGCGAGGGCGTGCATGGTCACCATGGAGCGACTATTGGAACGCACCCATGGGCTGCGTGACCCTACCCCTGCTCCTACTGTGTGCCTGCAGGTCCAACACGTGGGGCACACACATGGTCAACAATACAACGGTCTGAAAGCTCTCGAGTGCATGCATGGAAAACCAACAATCCCCACAGTCACCAGTGTCACCCAATCTCTCTCTCCCTCTCTCCCTTTCTCTCTCTCTCTCTCTCTCTCTCTCTCTCTCTCTCACACACACACACACACACACACACACACACACACAAACAGTCACACATAATCTACCCTCTCTCTATCCAACCCCAGCCCTGAATCACTCTCTATGTGATGACAAGAGAGAACCAGAGGACAGCTGATGATAATAACTCTGCACCACTACATCTGGTCCATGTTCATAGTCAACATTCCTCATCCACTGCAAGTGATGGACCAGTTCCTCTGTCAGAGTCGCTGATGAAGACAGTCACTGTTCCACTGGCTTTTTAAGTTGTTTCCCATGAGACTTTTTAGAATGTTTTTTTTTGCATTGTTAGCATTTGTCATGTACAGATGTGACAGAGGCTATGTGTCTATAGAGCTTCTTCTCAGTGCTGAGATGGAAGATGTTTGTACACATGTACATAAACACTGTGAATGCGCTTAACCTCTGCTGTAACACGGTCATCAGGGTCCGTAAATGGCGATATTCCCGAGATCGCCTCACATTGTTCTGCCTGAAAAACCCAATGTGCATATCTCTTTTGTTTTTTTTACAGTATATGAGGAAACAACCGCATTCACGCAGCGCAATGTTATTACACAATGTACGACACAACTAAATGACATAGAAAACATTCTGAAGTACAACTGACCTGACCATTGTGTCCTCATATCGTAAACCTAACTGAAGAAATACTTCATGCTCTGCTATTTCATATGGCTGTTGTGTTTACTCTGAGCAAAATCAACTAAATTGCGGATATGGTAAACGTTTCAAATTATATCGTGCCACAAAATTGGGGTCCTAGCAAGCACCACGTTAAATTGGAGGCTGCATTACATCTTTGCGTGTTATAGCGAAGGTAAAGTGTATTGGCAATCATAGTTCACTAATGGTAGGTATCTTAATAAGTGGGTCACATTTCTCTCAATAGTTCCCTGAAATTTGTATATGTGTAAATAATTGAATGAGTTCATGAATACGATTTACTAGCTATGACTATTAGCCTGTTTAGCAAGCACTTTTGTCCCAAGTGACTTAGAATGAATGAGATACATGTCATTGATATATGGAGGCAGTAGGGGTGACAGAGGCATACAGGTAAATTACAGATATATCGGTATTCATATTGTGTGATACGTACTATTTGATAAATGTTTCAATATTGTCACTATATTATGCAAGTGTATCTAAGTATTTTGTATTTGCTGTATTGGGGGAGCTTTGTAAGAACATAGTCTCTATTATATATACCATATATTGTAGTTAAAGGAGATGTTTGTTGAAGCAGTGTGCCCTCTGTTAAAACTACATGTACTTCTCTGTCCCTATTTCTCTCTCCATTTATCTCTCTCTCTCACACACACACACACAGACACACACTCCCCTCTCTCTTTCTAACCCCAGCCCTGAATCCCTCTGTGATGACATGAGAGAACCGCAGGACAGCTGATGATAATAACTCTGCACCACCACGTCAGTCCTTCCTCTTAAATGTCTCCATTTTTCTCCATTCTTTTACCTATTCTCTTTGTATTTTATGCCACAATCCTTGAAGGCTTCCCGCTCCCTTTTCTCCATGTCCTGTGTCTATCTCATGCCCAGGAGCAGAGAAGAGTTCTTTCTGAAACCATACGAGTGGTGGTCAAGTCTCACTAGCGGCCTTGGGGGTCCCTTGTGGGGTGAGGAGACCCTAATTAACACATCCATTTATAGCCTGCACTCTGGAATATTAAAGCTGGCATGTCTGACATGTCTCTCGCTCTGCCTGCCCGCTTGCTCTTATGCATGTCCATCTCTCACCTTATGTATCTGCGGCCTGTTTGTCTCTATGGCTGCTTGCTTGCATGGTTTTATGTCTGTCTGTCTGCCTGCCTGCCTGCCTGCCTGCCTGTCTGTCTGTCTGTCTGTCTGCCTGTTGCCAGTCCAAATTTTAACAGGAGTAACAGGAAGTGTCTTCTCCACACACATTTGTAATTTACGAAATGTTTTCATTTGTATTCTACAGGTTGAATGAATTCAGTGACTTCATTTGAAAAAAAACCAACAACATTTGGTTGCATTTTCATTCCAAAATACAATTTTGTGGATAAGCTCATTGTGACATTCGATTTGCCGAGTACAAATCACAGTTTATTTGGTGGGGTACTTTGCTCCGAATTAAACCCAGCATCCACTTTTATTTTTAAATTCTCATGCATGGTGTATCAGACTCACTTACAGAACCATGCCAACTGTTAAGTTATGTGTTAATGGATATTTTCAGACAAAGTCAATGAACAGCTTTGAGTCAAAGGTTTTGAGTCTTCAACGAGTACAATTGATTCCAATGCAAATACCAAGTCTCTTCAAGTTAACTTTTTCATGTTATAGTGCATTAATGCCACACTTTCAACACATCAAAATGTAGCCTATGTCGAAAACACTAGATCAGAGAACGTAAATTAAGCACTGCAAATTATTTTGGGTCCACAATTAATACTTTTTGTACTTAATCTCCCATATACATGTATTGCAACAACAGGACAAGAAACACATTTTTCTGGACTTAGACAGAGTGGTTTAGAACCACAAGCCTACTTGGCCCGGTCCTAAAACTGTCACCACGGTCAAGCCCGTATGACAGCTCTTCAACATTCCAAATGGCCCTCATTGCGCATTCCATGTGTGTATTTCAATATGGTTTCAGTTGAACGTGATTCGTCCAATGCTTAGCGAAACCCCCGGGGTCACTGCATTGGAGGCCGTGAACAAGCTCTAATGTTGTCTGCAGTCCCAGCACCGTGAACCGCGGAGAGTTGGGGAACGAGAATAGCAAATGAGCGAGGGGATTAGAAACACATTTTAAAGATGGAGTAGAATATAATTTCCGACTGGATGTGTTCGCCGTTCCCCAGTGCAGCTCCGTAATGCTTACATAAACAAGCATTAGTGTCTTCCCATCGGAGGGAGGAAATAAAATCAACCAAGCCTAGTAATGTAGCGTGGAATTAATAAAATGCATATGCTAATGATCAAGGTTCCATAAGGACAGCAGCCGATAAGTCTTCAAGGTGCAATATAAATATGTTGATTAAATAGTTTACCCCTGTCTGAAATCTTCGTACTTAATTTAAACTTACACTTTCGAAGACAATAGTTATTTCTAGTCAGAAACAATGCTGACTAGAACTGCTGAACTGATTTAAAAGAACTGCTGTAACATAAAATGTACAGTAAAGTATCCTTCTATATCATCTATCTGTCAATCTGCTTATCTATCTGAAATCGACCATGCAATGTTACAGGGGAGGCAAATGGGTTATGGGTTTCCATGGCGACCTGGACTGATCATTCCCATTGATCCTCTTGTGTAACCATTCAATGTTTCATCGCTGTTAACAAAGTTACACCGCACTGTATTCTGTATTTGACCGCAGCAACATTCGGTCTACACAAACACATGGATTGATGAATTGATAAACAAGTAGCCCAGAAGGTGTCTATGCTTGAGCTGTGTAAATAGTAAAGCTCAGGTAATTACCTACAAATCAATGCTTTCTTTGCATCAACACTCGATGCGGCTGTAATGCTACAATGCACATGTGTGTTTTCGGTGTAACCCAATGCAGCATTGGACGCTTACTTCCGGGGCTAAAGCACAACATTGTTATGATGAAAGTAAAAAAGAATGATGTGTGTTTAGTGTTCATGGTCTCACTAAGGAAGGTCACAGCTCCATTCAGCTGATGCTTATGGTATCTATGCTTGCAATATGTGTGTGGGATCAGATCCCAGCAACACTCATGAATGTGTACGACACAACAAAGAATAAAAAAAATCTCCATCCCACTATTTGGAGAATAATGCATATTTATGCGCAAAATAGAATGTTTGTAGTTATGCTGTTTTATTTAGCTCTGCAAGAGCAGTGTCCTTACCACTGCTATCGCAGTGTTAACAGTTTGACAAATGTCCTTGCATCCACTTCCGTAGGGTAACTTTTTCTTTGTCTGAATCAGCCGTGCTCTTAAAGGATTCTGCTCAATAGTTAGACAGGGTTTGGACATAGTCCTAGTTTGAATTCACAGTACAATTCACAGCCCAATATAATTATTGTTTTTTGATAGGCTCTTTAAACTCATGTTAAGATATGGGTGTGCTTAATTATGATAAATATGAGCAATAAGTGAAATAATACCCTTTTTTAATTTTAATTTAAATGTGTGTGTTTGTGTGTGTGTGTGTGTGTGTGTGTGTGTGTGTGTGTGTGTGTGTGTGTGTGTGTGTGTGTGATGTACACCCAGGCTGGCACCGCATTGAGAATTGACACTAACAGCCAGAGTGTGAGACATTCGTCAATAAGACATTTTTCCCTCCTCTCTGTCGTCGTTTGTCTGGCTGACAGAAACCAATGGGCATCCATTATATCGACGGCTATCTTGATTCCAATTGGACAGTCATTCCTCACACGGCCCTGACAGTGACCAATCGAAAGCTGAGATACAACCTGGGATGTCCAATACAGTTCAAGGAGAAAGCCGAATAATTGGGTTTCTTAATTGTTAATGGACTAAGTTTCTGATTTGGTTCTCCATCTTTTCACTCTCTCTGCTCCTCTGCGTCTGTGTAATTACTTCAGATACCTCTGCCAGACCAGATGCAGCTACACAGGTTTTTCTTGCTGTTTCTCCCATGATGCATTGCTTTCCTCCATATCCGTATAGCATGAACCCACACTTACCATGCCAAACACTTACATTAGCATCATTACATTAAAATCCCATTCTGAAAGCTTCACCCACTCATGCAAATTAGTTTCTGGTTTGGTAGTTTTCCATAACGAAACTGGAAACACGACCCAGGGTCTGTGCAGTCTGCCCCTGGAAGATCTACTATAACAGAGGTCTGCTGGACCTATATCAGCAGTCACGTGACATGTCACACCAACTTCAGATGGAGAACATGAAGTGAAATGGAGAACGTCAAGCAGCAGTACCCTGTTTATGGAAACAGGTGAACCGCTCCATCATCCATCCCCTATGGGAAGATCAGTCCACAACCCGGCCTATCTTCCTTGTCCAAGACTCGGGGTCGGTCCAGGTCCAGACTCCCAACGGCCCCTCCCTTCTCTCTCTGTCTCTCTGCCACCTCCCTTCCAGCACTAGCTCCAGTCATCAGCCTCCCTCCAGTTGTCATCCCTCCTCCCGCTCCTTCATCTGCCTCTCCCCACCCATCTGCACCCTCTATCCTGCCTCACCATCGCAGCTGAGCAAGTCTTGAGGATGCTGATTAGAATCCGTCCATACAACCCCCAGGGTTCTACAGTCCTGGACCCCCAGCTGTTTGGAGTCATACAGCACATATCCAGCCTGTGCCTTCAGGGTCTGGAAAGGGTCTCCATGCTGTGGCAGACATCCTGCCTGGTTCCTATACCAAAGAAGACACTTCCCAGTGCCTCCAATGACTACAGCCCAGTGGCGTTGAGCTTTCACATTAGGAAGGCCTTTGAGAGACTAGTCCTGGCAGAACTCTTATCTGCTCACTAAGTCTTCTCCGGACCCGCTATGGTTTGCCTACCAGGCTTGTATTGGAATAGATGACGCCATCCTCTGTGACTACATCCTGCTTACTCCACTGTGACCACATCCACCTGGACAAGCTGAGGGGCCCAGTGAGAATCATATATTTTGACTTCTCCAGTGCCTTCAAAACCATCCAATGCAAGAAAATTAAATCATGAGCAATCAAGAGGCAATGAAGAGTCCTTCCACCTATATACAACGTCTGAATGACTGCAGTGGTTGAATGCACCAGGGATGGCGATGCGACTGTACACGGCTATGGCCACTTTGACAGCTGGAGGGGGCAAAACCGCCTGCATCAGTCGGATGAAAGAGCTGCCGTTGAACACCCCTCTCCGTACAGGGTGTGGGGGTAGACGTTAAGATCTAGAAGTACCTGGGTGTCCACTTGGACAACATGCTTGAGTGGACAGTGAGCTCCAATGCAATCTACAAACTCTACTACCTGAGGAAGTATAATCTGATCCTTCAATGTCTATGTTGTATTTGTCTGTGGTGGCCAGCGCCCTGTTCTACACTGTGGTGTGTTAGGGAAGCAGCATGAGAGCAGCGGACTTCAACAAACTAATCAGAAGGGCTGGTTCTGTCCTGGGAGTGGAACTAGAACCCCTGCTAGCCATCACAGAGAGGGGGATGCTGTCCAAACTCCTCTCTATCCTGGACAATAATGTCTACCCACTCCACAGTGTGCTGTCTGAACAGAAGAGTATGTTCAGCAACAGACACTTGGTAGTGAGGAATTCCGTGGAGCACCACAGGAAATCCTTCATTCCTGTGGCCATCCAACTCTATAACCCCTCTCACTACCAACATTGGACTCTGTACTCAATTTAACACTTTGAACCCAGCAATTTAACTTCTTTATCATATGCATATGACCTGTGCAAATGCCTGCAATATGCCTGAGACACTTTAGAGTCATTTACTTTACTTGGCTTCAGTTACTTTCTTAAATTTTATACATTAACATTTCCTTTATGTTCTGTTGATATGCATATTTTATCTATAATTACTATTTCTATTCATGCTTTATTTGTGTTTATATTGCTAGTTGTGTTTATTCAATATTTGCTTTGATGATTCAGGCTTGAAATGAGCAACTTTAACAAATAACTTCCCTCAAATAATTAACATCTGTATCTGGAAAATGGAACTAAATGTTCAGGAAGTATACAAGCATTAAATACATATATATATATATATATATGTTGGAATCGCTACGTATTGTTAAAAACAAATGATTTATCGCATGATATTAATGATTTATCAGCTCGGTAAACATGGTCAATTACCTTGTACTGCACCAGAGATCAAACGGAGGCGTTCAAAAGCTTGGAGGCCTTTAAGTCTTTGAGTGTCGCTGCGTACACAAATTGGGCATGCAAAAACCAAAGTCATTGTGCTTGAACACGCCATGAACCTCAAAGAAACACAAGCCTTGACTTGATGTCCAGTGTATGTGACGAGACAAGACATTAAGAATCAGTGTTGAATGTTAAATGATGTATGGTAATAATATAGAATATATAAAGCAATTTAATAGTTGCATCTTTAAATGACTCAGATTGCAAAATGTTAAATGTTCGAAATGACAGAAATCCTCATTGGCTTAATGCACAAATCCTTTAGCTTTTCCTTGGGTCACATGCAAGGATCATACTGAATGTTTTCAACAGAGCTACATGAATCACATCCAGCTATATAGCTCTAGACCAAGAGCACCAAAAAGTTGTAGAGAAGACTGGTGGTTCTCAGGCTGAGAACCTTTCCTAGGAGACCACGCCTCATTACTCCTGGCTGAATCGTCCTAAGATGCTGCATGCCCACTGGTATGGCTGACCCCCCCATGGGGGTACTTGGGGTATTGGGCATCAAGGTACGAAACCATTAAGGTAAACCTGTGTAGCTCAACTGGTGGAGCGAGCCATTAACCCGACTAGGGTTAGCAGTTTGATTCTCAAAGGGGGGCAACCATGTTCTGAATGAATGCACTAAGTGACCTTGGATAATGGTGTCCAGCAAATGGCATACATTAGGCTTGGCCTAGCACCACCGGCTGTTGAGTAATTTCCTGTACTTTTTATTAAAAATAGATTGATCTGCCCTTTGCATTATAATTTATAAATGTATTCTTTATAAAGAATCCAACCAAATGTGAAACTACACTGCAACAAGCATGCTGGACCTTTAAAGGTTAAAGATATTCATATCCGAAGGTGTAATATTTGTCCTCGGAAACACATTTTTCATTGAATAATCTGTCTCTCTTGCGCACATTCACTCTCTCTCTCTCTCTCTCTTTCTCTCTCCCTCCCCCCTCTCTATCTTGATCACTCCCTCTCTCTCTCTCTCGCTCTCTCTCTCTCCCTCTTGATCTCGTTCTCTCTTTCTCTGTCTCTTCATTCCCCTGTATACCCTCTCAACACTGCTTAGATCTGCACTGTGTGAAAGAGAGAGAGATGGGGGCGGGGGTAGGAGATGTGGAGGGAGTGATGAGGAGGAAGAGATAAGAAAGGAGAGACAGGGTGAGACATAGCGGGAGAGAGGGCGAGATAGAGAGACATTATATTATCATCATCATCACATAGAAGTCAACATCTCCATCACTGGTGTTTCGCTTGTTTCTGCTGTCTGCTCACCCTGGGCCCTGCGTCGGGTGATAAACAGAGGGAGTCTTTGCCTGTGAGTCACTGCAGGTCAAAGCCACTCTGAGATATAGACTGCCTGGCCTCATGTACGGATGCACCGCGGTGTACCGTAATCATGCCCTCCTCTCAGATGACCTTAGCTTTGCACTTGGTCTGGAAGATGGAGAAACGTACACAGTTCCCTGGATACTGGCTGATGTATAAATGTGTTCTCTCGTTCCCTCCACTTCTTTCTTCTTGCTCCCACTGACTCTCTCTCTCTCTCTCTCTCTTTCCCTTCTCTCTCTCTTTCTATTTTCTATCTATTCCCAGTGCCTCCCTCTATTGTTGTCCGCTGCCTCCCTCTCTCCCCCCCGACTATCTCTCCATCTCTCTCGCTCTTTCTCTAATTCTCTCCCTCGCTCCATCTCGCTCTTCATCTCTCTCTCCCCTCTCCCTCCCTCCAGCCATCTCCAAGTGGAAGTGTGATTACAGAGTTAGCCGAGCGGGGTCGTGACTCTCCGGATAATAAACACACTGACTCTTCATTGAACTCCTTCTCTTTAATTTGCGAAGCGGCCGGTGGACCCGCTCACTGTGGCTGTGTGAGTGGTTTAACCGCCGGGGTCATCTGCGACCAGCAGGGCCAGCTCTGCGTTGGAAATGAACGCGGATCACAAATACTTGCAGCCAAGTCAACTTTATTAACATGGAGAGTAAATATGCTACGCTGCTTCACGTGATGTATTTGCAGACGTCTCACTGCGATACAACTCTGGTTTGTTGACATGTTTGATGGTATTTTCACATTCAGTCTGTTGTGGTCGGGTGTTCCGACTCCCAACAAAGATAACCTGCCAACACACCTCCCAACATACCTGCCAACATACCTACCAACATACCTGCAGGCGCCCTTGAGCAAGAGGCCGTAACACACACCTGCTCCGTGATGACTCACATCTGTATTCTCTTTTAGCTGCCTTGGTTAAAAGCATGAAAAAGGCATTCCTTGGAATTCCTTGATTGTAAAATGTCTATGATCTCAATTGTCATTGCTATTCCAACACAGCGTGATCTTCCATTCTGCGCTAAGTGTCCTCTATAAAATTCAACTTGCGATCGGGGTGAATATCATAGTTAAGCTACCCAAACACCTCACAACAGGTCCCAGATACCACTTAATCTTTGAGGCTTGCCTGGATGTGCGCACACCTGTGCACTGTGATCTACCAGGTGAACATCTTCCTCTGTCCTCGCTGCCTTCCAGCCTGTCCACTCCCCTGTCGTTTCACAGTCCGAACAGAGAAGAGCCACAGACCTGCTCTGTCTGAGAGGTTTCTGGACAGGGTCCAGCGCTGTTGCTGCTGCCGGAGGTAATTGCTATGCTATCCAGATGGTTCAGTGCTATCAGGATGGTGCTAAGCTATGCAATTTGGTATGGCTGGGCGCTGGCAAGGATCAGGCGTTCGGATACACATCACAATATACAAGGGTCACCAATCAAACTGTTGCAATATTATTTTGTGATGCGAGCATTGCAATACAAACATTTTGTGCAATTTGAAACATTGTAATATTCCCCATCTTTTAACCGTAGTAAGAAACAGTGTCTGCCTTTTTTGTAAGAGCGCTCCAAGAGAAATGTCTTTTAATTAACAATTATTTCCCCTTCAGTTGCAAAACAAATTCAAACATGATGTTTTTGTTTGTTTTGTATAATGTGTATAATAATATAATGTGTTTCTAAAATTCCCTCATGTGTAATTTCAGTCGGCTGTGTGTCTGTCAGTGTCTGTGTGTCAGCAGGTCGTTTGATATATGTCGATGATGTTGCTGATGTGCCCTCCAGACAATATTCCGGAAAAAAACTCAGATATGGAATGAGATTGGCTCCCTTGCGTGCTGAGGAGTCACATGACAAATAGGTCACGCGAGTTAAGCATACTGTCACACCACCACAGCCCTAGTGCCAGTGCGTATACGTGCCGCGCATCAGTATCACGCCGGGAGAAATACAGCAGCGATGTTGAGTGTGTCCGTTCTCCGTTATCTCCCTCTCTTCTGTTCCTCACCCGCTCCTCCTCTCCTGTTTGTTTATCCTCTCTCTCTTCTCTCTATCCA
>OMKQ01077173.1:1069-29519 GCA_900302335.1 Phycis phycis | reverse complement strand
CGACACACACACACACACACACACACACACACACACACACACACACACACACACACACACACACACACACGCACAAACACATTCAAACTGGTAATTGGACTTTTTCTGAACCACAGGAACGTAATCCTTTGCTCCCTTCCCAATAGGGCAACAATGCCAGGAGACTACTGGAGCCGGTTGAAGAAAACGTGGACAACAATCAAAGTGACCACTTCAGCAACAACAGAAAGGATGTGACGAGTCCCTCTGCCGCAAACGTAATGCTTTTCGGATGATGCTACCCCATCAGCGTTGATGTTGACCATTCATTACGGAGCTTGTCATCAACACATACAAATCATATGGTCATGTTGGATGTGAATGGAACACAAACTAAACATTTACTCTATTCACGCATTGTCCAGGAAAAAAAATTGCCACCCATGAGCAGTGATGTGGCTGCGTTTGCATGTAGAGCAAAGGTGGTTTACCCCATCAACCAGAAATACAGGGTAAGACCACCCAGACACACACAAACACATATTCACCAAACATAGGCCAACACTAAAGGTGTTCTCGTCGATGACAGATGATATTTACTTACTCAAGAAAATCCCCTGTAGCACTAACAGCATTCCCCATGTCAATGATCAGATTAAGACATTTTTAACGGTATAACTACCGAAATGCTACTGTTTTTGCTTGAGTATACATTTAGTTTGTTGTTTAATACCTTGAGTAATACATTTTAAGACACCACTGCAGATTTTGCTACATACTGCCACTTAGCACAACAATATGTACACTACCATTTTAATAACACAACTTAACGTTCTTACTTGATGCTGTTAGCCGCTAGCAGATGGAGCATCCAATCCCTCGGTACACGAGCGCTCCAAGCTTCCTGCTGGCTCCAACGAGGACTCCTCCACTGGGGACTCCCTGAGCCAGGAGCAGGACAACGAGGACAGCAGCCAGTTCATCTCCTCCTCTCTGGTACCCCGGAGCCTCCAGAACCAGAGCTTCTCCAGGGCCCCCCACTACCCACACACACTCACGCAAACTGGGTATAAGTCTTTTGCGATGCTACTGCCAATGATCTGGATCTCTGGTGCTCTACTCTACTCTACTCTACTATGATACTGTTTAGCCCTCTAACAATGCATGCCCTGGCTAGGTATGAATTGCCTAGAATAAACAGGAGATTAAATTGTTTTATCATTTATATTTGTTTGTTGATTATAGACACATTATAGACTCATTGCTTCTGAAATGCAAATATTTGGTTAATTTTCTCTTGTTGATTTTGAGTACTTGTCGGACAACCTTTACAGGCTGTCGTGGTGGTCCATCTTGGGTGCATTTTCATTGTATTTCTGATCGAGAGATGAATCGATAACGAATGAAACGTGGTGTGGCCAATAAGAGCCATGTGCTGTGTGTGGTCCCCCCAGGTTTGAGGGCCGGATCGGGCTGTACTGCTTGGCCCTGCAGGACGCGCAGCAGCAGGGCTGTGTCCTTCAGGAGGAGAAGTTCCAGGTGGATGAGCACGGTGGTCCATCACGGCCCCTGATACACCACACGGTTTCCTTCAGTTCCATCGGTTTAACCGCTTTCTTCTTGTAGATCTTCATCCGTACGGTGAAAATGATCTTCAGTCAGCGCTTTCCAAAGAATAAAAATGAGGCGGACTTCTTCAAGAATATCATTGTAATGCAGGAAAAGGTAGACACACATTTTTAAATACTTGCATTTTCATTCATACTTACATACAATACTTTCGTGTATGTGCTGATGCAGTGATGCAAGAGTATTGCTGAATTGTGTCAGATGTCTATATTCCTGCTTGATAGAAATATACCTGTACAAAGGTGTTTTTGTGTTCTTTGTTTATGACGCCAGGAAGTGGATACACTGAGGAAACAGTGGTTAATGGCCAAGACGGCCTCCGAGAAGAACTCTGAGCCAGATTCTCCCTGCACTCTGGAGGAGATAGAGAGGACCCATAAAGACCTTCTGGAGCATGGGCTTCAAATGGTAACTCATGGGAGAGATGTTCACGTCCTGAATCCAGAACCATGTCAGAATGGCAATAACCCATCGATATAGCATTGTAACCCGCCAACAGACTAAATCAAACATGTTTTTCTAATGTCTGTTTAATAAGTCTATATATTTATTAGATTTCTATTTAATACATTTATATCATGTACCTTTGTTCGGTAACAGCAAATTGTTATTAGCATTTGAACAGTCCGGACAATTAATTAATTAATAGTTTAGTTAAAAGTTTTATTTCCAACATACCAAACTTCTCGCTAGACCGCTTATTGCCCTCTTGTGGTACACCCGGGTGTCTTGCCACAAGAAGCACTATAACCTATCGAGTATGCACTATAACCTATGACATCGTTTCTCAAATCATGGGTCAGGCCCAGCACCGGGCCGTGGACCAGTGGCTACTGGGCCACTCAAGCTAAATCACAGTAGATTATAAACCTGTGCTTTACGCTTGTTGATGCGGGCACAAAATACTCATTGAGCCACCAGAACACTGATTTTGCAGTCAACGAATCACTCTGAAAAAAGGTTTGAACTAATCACTGATTGAAAACTAAATTTCTGTTAACTCACCAGTTAAAATACAGTATATATTTTGGCTCATTTACATGGGCCTTATGACCTATGACCCACTTCTTCTCATCCACAGACGGAAGTCTTTAGCCAGCAGGTGGAGCACTTGTGCCAGCATCTCTTAGGGAACGACAGCGTTCTACCAACCGAGGAAGCCCAGGGCATCATCAACTCTCTCATCCACACCCTGGCGCTGCTGGAGAAGCACTGGATGGCTGCTCAGGAAGCAGGCCTTCAGGTGAGACGAGGAGAATGCAACAGAGCCCATATGGTGCGCATTCACAACATTAACTTCTGGATAATCAGTTCAATATTTATTCTTTGCATTTTGCCCAGCTCTTTTTGCAAGTGTGATTACGGCATTCACGATGACCACCATGGTTATATAAGTTGTTTTAAGTGGAAAAGAAACGGAAAACGGAAAATTTAGTTTACTAAAAAGGGTTCAGGATGATTCAATTACTTGTGCATCCATACGTTAAATGCTTAATTGGTTGGGGAAATAACTATTTAATTATTTAACCCACTACAGTCTCCATTATTAATGAAAAGTAATTATTTATATACAAAACAATTGTCCATACATACGTTTTAGAAATGCTTGTGTTTTATTGATCCTTCTCTTTAGAGCATCCAGCAGAGGCTTCTGTGGTGGGAGGAGTTGATGTGTCTTTTTCAGGCCAAACCCGCCTTACTCAGACAGGAAGTGTCTCTGAGGCAAGCCCTGGTTGCCGCGACACTGGAGCAGCTCACCGGAGAGGACACCTTGACCTTTGACCTGATGGACAAGATGCTGTTGGAAATGCAGTGCAGTCTGAAGGAGTGCCTGGAACAGTGCACCGAGGGTAGGAGTGATGGTGTAGTACAGGCTGACAGTGTTTGCACATTGATAGTGGTTAATCGACAAAGATCACAAAGATTTATGTCCAAACAAATACATCGTCATCAATTGGGTATCCAAGCCAACCCTCAAGTGATTCTCATCCCTAAACTTTCCCATGTGTCCTACTTTTCATATTTCAAGATCCTCTCTGAAAATAGATCTTTTTTCCAGGAACCTTCTTTCCTTCTTAATTAAGGTCAGGCTCTTGCACCATTTTACTGAACATGGTACCTGTTATTTCAAGCAGATTGCAAGATGTTAACATTATGTTAGCATTCGAACAGCTATCGTTTTTACGCTGTGTGACGTATACCATGACTGCTATTGCAGTCATTCTACAGTTAATTAATTAGTATTTAATTATTTTTTTTACAATTCCATTCTGTGGATTGAGTTAACATAGTTTGAAATATATAAATAAACATTGATTCATCAAATTCCCATAACTGGCACACATTTATCCCTGCCAGACAGGGAGCTTCTGCTTGACCTAGATTATTCAGGCTACAGAGGAAGTATTGGATACATGATGTATGAAATGATGTGCAGAGTATTGGTATCCACAGCCAGCCGTGATGTGGTTGTGTTCCAGAGAGTGTGAGGAAGGCCAGGGAGCTGGCTGGTGAGAAGTGGAGGAAGACTGAGAGCAAGAGGCAGAAGCTGCAGAGCAGCCAGGCCCGGGAGAGAAGCCAAGTGCTGGATTCAGCACAAGCCCATGGTGACCTACATCACTTCATCAAGGTCAGCACCATGACTTCATACCACTGAGCAGTATAGGGATGCAGGATTGCCCTTGCTGCTGGCTAGTCTAGCTCACACGCTATACAGTGCAGCATGGACTTACCAAGCAGGCCGTCTTCTTTGGTCCCGTCTTGGACCGTTTGACTAATTGGCTTTGACACTGGTTATCATGTACAGTCTATCAAATCACTATCTTCAGATCTTTTCTACTGCCTCACAAAACAGCTTTCATCCCCCGTCAACTGTGGTACTAATGTGCGATTCCTTCTGGAATCAAAACATGCTAAAACTGAGCTTTTGAAGTGAATTAAATTGAATTAAACACGGTGGATGCACAAAACGGCTTTTAGCACCAGGCCAGTTTATATCCCCAGGAATTTAAATGGGGTAGTTTTATTAACACCAAGGTCATCTGCTTTAGAGTTTCCCAGGTTTATGCATCTGCTGATGTGTGACTCTTGATGACCCTGTCAGGTGTACCAGGAACTGCTGGCCAAACACAGGCAGCAGTGCAACAACCTGGAGCTGAAACAGGACGACAGAGTGGTCGAAGCCCTCTGTGAACTGTGGAGGGTGGGTGTGTTGTGTTTGTGTGTTTGTGTGTTTCGCGTATGGCGTTGTCCACCTCCGCACTCTATTTTATTCTGTCAGTGTATTTATATTTAACTGTCCTGCCATCCCGTTTTTATTTCTCTAGAAACTTCACTCTTCGTGGTCAAGACGAGTGGGCGAGCTGGCCAAGAAGGTCTTCATCGGCACTGTTGCTCCCAGGTCTCGGCTCTCCGCTGAGCACTGCGGCAGGCTGTGGTCGGATGTGGAGGAGAAGCTGAGCACCCAGCGGCTGCAGGCGGAGGCTGGGACCAAGAAGGAACTGGAGGACATGAGGGCTCAGATGGATCAGGATAGACAGGTAGTCACTGGTCGGGCTGGGGACAGCTGGACGTCTTGAGCTGGTTGTGCTTTGTAGGTGTTTTATGTATTACTTGCAGTGGGCATTTCAATAAAATCTGAGCTCATGAAGGGCTGTAGCCTCAATGGTTCAGTTTAGGGCCGGGTAATAATCCATTATTTTTATGTTTTTTTTAAGTGGTGTTTTATCATCATACAATTAAAATACAGACTCAGTCCAATACCCGGTTTTATTGTCTAATCAATGATGTTGATTTTTAGACAGATTTCAGTCCCCAAATAATTATATGCAAGGGAAATGTGATTTCAGTCTCGTACCGTACCGTAAATATCCATACACCACAATGCAACAATGCTTTGAACGCCATATTGAATGAATGAAGACGTATTTCATCATACTTAAGTGTCGGTGAGTGTGTTTTCAAGGAGTCAGGTCAACACGATCGGGCCTCTAAGCCCCATTCTGTTATGTGTTGTTGTTGCTCTAGCTCTGGTCTGAGGAGACTGCTGTGGTGCTGGCTTGCCTCAGGCATCTGACAGAGCAGCAGATGAAGATCCTCCAGACCACAGTTGTCAGGCAGAGCTACATGCTGGACAGGTGAGCTCATAACAGGGTCGAACATCAGCTTGAATGATGTTTCACAAAGTTGACGTGAACAAACTGCCTGTGCATTATCTCGGTTGATACATGATGTCCTTATCATTAAAAGAGACAGTCCCAACAACTGTTGATAACATAATAAAAATAATTTACACTGTTTTCCAGACCAGTGGGGCTGTTGATGGAGAAGAAACAGGAGTGCCTCCTGGTGGCGGTGCAGACACACTTTGTGTCCCGGCACTTCTGTCTGCATGTGCTGCGGGAGATGAGGCTGTCCAAGCTGAAGGCTCTGGCTCAGACAGACTTCAGAGACCTGCTGAGAGACGACCACAGCCGAAGCCAGGCGGACGACAATTCAGCCAACGAAGACCAACGCAAGGTGGGCCTCATTAGTTGTTCTCGTTTTAACTGGGAGCAACTAACAATTAGCTCATGAATCACCTGAAGTATATCTCCACGGTCCTCTTGTTAGGTGCAGACAGAGGCTGTTGGCTATGGAAACGCAGACAAAACCCTTTTCTGTTTTCTTTGTCGAAAAAAAACACCAAACACCGCAGCCCTTCTACCCCGTTCAATAATGGAATGCAATTAGCCCCCGGTCGCGGGGGAGCCGTGAAGCCAACGTCTGTTCCGTGCCAACACAGGACAGCGGGGCCAGCCTGGCAGAGAGACACCTGGGGGCCGAGAGCCAGCTGGTGGGCCACAGCTTCCAGCAGGAGTTCCTCTCCGAGCTGGAGACGGGCGCCGAACTCCTGCAGAGCCACGCCCAGCTGCTGGTGGGCAACGCCCTCAGTCACAGGGTCCGCAGGCGAATGGAGGAGGACACGCCGCCGCTGGAGTGGCAGACCAGGCCACAGCACGCCGACGCACTGAAGGCACGCCGAGACCCGTGGTTTTATGCTCTCCGGTGGGCGTGGCCCCGAGACCACGTGATTCATGTCCCATGCGAAAACGAAAAGTGCTTCCACACAACGTGGCAGAGTTGCGTTCCATCACTATTTGTTCTCAATCTGTGTCTCAATTTATCTCTCTTCCACATAATTACTGTGGTGGTGCAATGCACTTAAGACTAAATGTATAAAACATTTATGTGTGCTTTGCACTTTGGTACAATCATGTTTCTTTTAAGGTGCTTTTATGAATGTGTTGAAAGTAGAGTTCACTGAGTATAGTGTAGTCGTTGGCGTTTTTGACTCCCGGCACCGAAGGCTCTGCGTTTGACAGCTCATATCTGTCGTCTACCTGGAGGCACGCCGATCGAGACATTACCAACATGCATCTTCAATACATTCACTGTATGTCGCTGCGGATAACACAAGGCTTCTGCCAAATGACTCTTTGCCTTTTTTCCTGCCACAAAACCTCAATAATCCCGGCCTGCTGTCCCCGCCTGCCGCAGCATCACCTGGCCGACGCAGCCTCAGAGAGCGTGTACCTGACCAAGGACTCCCTCAGTGCCCTCGTTCAGAGCTACTACTCTCACATGGAGGACGTCACCGCCAGGCTGCTGGAGGAGCAATCGAGCGTGCGGCAGTCAGTCAGAGGTGAGGTGGAAGGAGAAACACGCCCGCGCTCACTATGCAGCCCATAATAACTCTGTGTTACTGTTGTTATAGTGTAAGTAGCCCCATGAATTTCCCCACGGGGATCAATAAAGTATGTATCTATCTATCTATCCATGTACATTTTACAAGTGGTACAGTACAAATCGGTCGAAACCAAAAAATGCAGAAGAAATAGAAAATAAATACAAAAACGCAGATAAGGGGGTATTTAAAGACGGTTTGGTTGAAAGGATCGGGGGGTGTAGCCAGGGTCCAAGATTCACTTTTAGAATGATGTATTTTAACCTGCCAGGGTGGAAAAATCAGCCAAGCCATTGTTTGTATAACCGAATGTATGTATAATCGAAATAGTTTTACATCCCAAATGATGAAAGCTATCCACTATTGGCTGGTGGCGGGTGTTTGTTTTGAACCCTGGCTGCAGCATCATGGTGACAGGCACTTAAGTGGATTTTTTCCCCGTGTGATGAGTTGGTTATTATAAATCTCTCTGCAGAAGAGAATGCGAGGCGAGAGAGCAGCCATCTCTTCCACCAGGCCTTGCTGAGGGAGCTGGCCAACTGGGAGAGGAACCTGACGTCAAAAGAGTTTCAACAGAGGTACCTCAAGTCTGCGCTGACAATTGAAATACAATTCTGTTTCCCAACCACTGGCACGTGTCACTGGACCTTTTTCTGTATATTTTTGTCTTTGGGCTTAAAGGGTCGAACAACACAAAAGGAAGTTGCTCGAGCACTACGACCTCGGACAGGAAGTGCTGTTTGAGACTCTGAGGCAGCAAAGAGTTTCCCAGGACCAGGCCGTGGAAAAGGTCAAAGCACAGCTACTGGTAAGTGCTGCACTTCCATGTTCCATGTTCCTTGCCACTCGTAATCATACAGCATCTTCAGTCTTATTCGGAGAAGCATTTCAGGTATCTTTGTTTTAATCGTTATCGGAACAAAACGCTTGTTGTAAGTAATGCACTACTGGGTCCATCAGGAAGCAGAGGAAGCCTTTATTACTGAAGTGGCGGCCCTGGCTCGAGTGTCTCTCCAAAACGCCCGCCCGGACCCCGCAATCCAGGAGGAGAACTCTGGTCAGGACGCCTTCTTTCGATTAAGTAACCAATATTGATCCAGACAACAGGACTAATAAATCCAGAGGAATCAAGACAATTGTAATTGTGCAGCCCTTGTTACAAAATTCAAAGGGCTACACAGGCCTGCGCTATCGGCCGATAGAGACCAATACAGAACAAGGCTGGATTCAGACCAGGTCCGGGCGTTGCGCTGATTAGCCCAGACTGCTCCGGCTTCAGTGGGCGGCCCAGTTGCGTGACGTGATGCTGTGAACTTTAACCCCTCCCTCATGGTAGGGCTGTGCCGCCACCACGGCGGCGCCCAGTCTCTCTACCGTCTACACCGTAGCTCGTTTTAGCAGCCGTGCGCTACAATGCTGACGTCGCCCGGTAAACAGGGTTCTTCCTCCCGCACCCAGGGGCGTCTTCCGGTCTGACCGCAGGCTCACCACGTTTCTCCAAAAGTTGATTCTGTTTCAACTTTTTTGCTCCGACCACCGCAGCTTAAACTCACTTCCTCGTTCAAATGAATGGTTGAACTGGGGTTATCGCCACGACGCCTGATCTGGTCTGCACAGCCTCAGCCTTGTAAAGAGCAAGAGAGGATGGCTAGATGGAGGAGAGCAATACATCCTGGATGGATGGACAGATAGATAGAAAACCATAGTTTGGAGTTATTGTGAGACATATAAAGTGATAAATGAGTGAGAAATTAACTTATTGGATCATAGTAGATTGGGACTGGGCTCAAGATCAATCATACATGAGGTATAATGTTTGTCCACACATCCATTTCAATCAATGTACTATTGTTGTTGATTATGGAACATCTTCCCAGGTGCACTGACTCATGACATCATGAATCTGCTGGCGCTGAATCCAGAGTTGGATCCTGCCCTGAATCCCTCTCTGACTCCAACAGTCGTAGCCATTGCGCCGAAAGCAACACAGAGGAAGACCAGAGGGCGCGAATCTCAACTCATCTGACATCAGCATTTTTATTATTTTTTTTACAAAACTGTATCCACAGCAATGAGATACAATATGTATGCTTTTGCTCATTTGATTTTTAAACCTTTTGTAAAATGTTTGTATTGTATAGGCCTCTGTATATCGATTGCATATACAATCTTTAAAATGATGTTCTTTTTTATATAAATGTAGAAAATACAGAAACTTTAAACAACATGTTGTGGCATCATTGTCGCTAATTTAAAATAAAGCATGCATTTTCCCAGCCGTGTATACACCCCCCAGTACACCTGTTGGATCGAATTACCATGCGATGGGACCCGTTCACAACACACTTCCACCATGTCATCATTAACTTTTTCACTCCATCGATTCCCGTGGATCCTGAGTACAGGAGGCTGATGGATGAGTTCCTAGGTGAATATGAGATGTCTAGTCTGATTGTAGCAAAGCACTGCTACTCAGGCATGAAAGCCTCTCCCTCTCCCCTAATGGCGTTTTAAGTACAGCCCTTTATGGATGATAATGTAGGGTAATACTGACTAGAAGGACTGACTGGCAGACTGCTCTCTGTGTACACTTTCGACTCCGAAGTTCACTTCTGAATTGATGGGTAACTGCCAGTAGGCCTACGGAGTTTTAGGAGCCTCGATTAGCTTCCATTATTCATCTTTCATTCGTGAAAACACTTGAAAAGGTTAAACTATTTTGTTCTCTGGCAATCAGGAAATATGCTGGCGTTGGACTAGCCCTACTCATGGTCACTTGACGGACCAGTCTCTTTCTAAGTCCATGTCTGGTCGTGTGATTTATCAACACTCGTTTCTGACGTGTGAGGACTTGTCTGGTGTCGGCAGTGATGTGCAGGGGAAGCCGTTTGGATTGAGGTTCAGGTCCCTCAGGGGAGAGCAGGGACTTGTGGGAAGATGACCTGATTTCTAATTTTCTCCTCTCTGCCTGAGGTGCAGGCTGTAGTCGCCGTTTCAAACAAAGTAGACCACCAAGGAAGCCGATATGGTCGAGGCTGGATTTACCTGGCGGAATGAGATGCGGTTCGACTCGACAGTTTTGGGGACTCGTTTGTCAACCTGACGGGCGCACATTCGGCAGATGACCTCCCTGTTTCAGTTGATGTGGGTGAGTTGATCAGTCCAAAATAGGCTGCGTCCCCTCGTACACTGCATGTTAAATGCAAGGCTATAGAGCCCCTTGTACCACTTGGCTTCGTCATTATATTTAGTAAAATCGTGGCGTAATACAATATTTTGTTCCCGGAGAACGTCAAGCACGTCGCCTATTCCTTTGCACGGTTGTAATTGCCTGCTCATTAAGCGACCGTTTCATTCGATAAACTGAATTGATTTTTTTTTTTTTTTTTTTTTTTTTACACAAATCAAAGTCATCTGCCCACCTTGGACGACTGCACATAAAGCTTGAGGTGGACTGCTGCGTGTTCCGTGTGAGCGCAGCGTGAGGTGGTCACCGCATCAGACGCTCCGTTATTTTAAGGCGCTAAAACGAGGTCGCAGTTTCAGTTCTGAGCGACTCAACGCGACTCAAACGCTGTCTATTTTGGATGTATGTCTTGATTTTAGGACTTTATGAGGACATAGGCTTCGAGGTGTTCCTTCAGATAAAACGCCAAACAAACGATTCGCTTCTCGTTGCATAAAGAAAGTGTGATTTCTTAAAAAAATAAAAATAAAGACACACACAGATCACATTTTCTTTATGCCAATAGTCATTTGTTGTTCTTCCCTGTGTACATTTTCTTCACTGTTGTCATGCTCACGGCCGCCTCTCCCCATACGTAAATAGTCCTCCACTTTTTAACGTGTTAAATTGTTGTCGTTTTTAATTGTATACATAGGCCTGATAAGTAGTGTCATTAATCAGAACATTAACAAGCTCTAATAGCTGAGCCTATTATAATTACTGATCCATCCTTCCTTTTTTTCTTCAGTTTGACGCCCCTGACACAAACAATAACAACAGTCATGGCGAACCTACAGCAGGAGTACCCGCTGGTCCTGCTGGGAATACTGGAGGAGCTGGCCAACATGCGCCACTGGCTCTCTTTCCAGGACCTCTGTCGGATGGTCAGCACCCGCTTCGACCTGGAGCACCTCGTGGAGCTCAGGAGCCTGCTGTTTGCGGCGGCCAGTCGGGACCCCTGCTTCCCAGCTACCCTCTTCAGGGACCGCGTCGCCGTCAGAAATATGGGGCTTTCCCCGATAGGCGTGGCCGCCGATATCGTCACAATCTTCAATCTCATTCAGATGACAAGCGGTGCTTATGATGGCAACCAATCGACGAGGAGCGAGGCGTCTATCCCGATCGACCAATCGCTGGGACCCTCAGGGCTAGGACTGAATCCGCTGAGCTTTACTGGAAGGGAAAGAGCCCGTTCCCACTCTGACATTGGCAGCAAGCCCATAGATCAGCACTTACTCTTCCCCAAATCCAATTATTCAGCCTACAAGCGAGGAAGCCTCCCCCCAGACCCCATCTCACTTGTGTCCTCGCCGCCCACCAGACCGAGGGCAGTATCTTTCAGCTGGCCACACAATTCCCCTTTGTTTGCGGGTGAACACTTTTCAAGCCAGGACATGCAGAACATCTACCTGCCCCTGGAAACGGACAGCGAGTCCAGCGGAGAATCGGTCCCTCCAGAGGTATTCGAAGATGAGCCGGAATCCACCGCCGTGGGCCAGAAGAGAAGCATCTTCAAGAAGGATTTCCACAACCAACCACCGCTAATACCCCAGGTGACTATTAACAGTGAGTCTCCTAGTCCTGGCAACGTGCAGAAATCCTTTGATAACCTTAGCTTTGACATGCTGAACAACCCTTACCCGTCACCCACAGCTGTACAGCATTTACCGGAGCCACAGGTCAAACATGAGAGCTTGGATGACCTGCAGGACTCCACCTACTTTGGGCCAAGGTCAAAGACTGAGTGGTCCCCACGTCATCTCCAACCACCCAGAGGCCAGAAGTCCATGTGGACCAACAAGAGCCATAGTTTGGAGGACCGGGTCGGCCTGGGCAACATGGGGTTGGGCTTGGAATCAGCGGGGGCTCAGTTTCCGCGGCGATCTTCCCCAGCCATCAGCAAACTCGGGGGATCTTTGGGAGGGGAGTTTAGGCACAGCGTCATGGCGGATAAAAATGATCTAGCCAAGGCTCAGGGAACCCAGACCGATCCCCCGGACCCTAGAAGGCTCCGCAGCCTGGTCCACGCCGACCGCCTCTCCTTCATGACCTCACTGGATGATCCCGAGTTCGGAGAGGACGACATCAGCGCCATATTTCGTTTCCTCGATGACATGAGCATGTGCGGCTCGACAGGAGTTCTGCACCCCAGCGAAGGGATGGGGACTGTGAACCAGGACACCCCGGAGGCCAGGAGGGGTCGCCTGGGTCAACTGCAGAGACTCTTCCACTCCCTGGAGAGCAGCGACGACGGCCTCAAGGCCAGCGTCTGCAAGCTGCTCCTGCGCATGAGCCAGATAGAGCGGCAGCTCGAGTCCCTGGCCGAGGTCAAGTCTGAGATCTCCCAGGTGCTCTCTGCCCTGCAGCGCCTCGATGAGAAGATCCAGCAGCCTATCATCGCCGGCGGACGAGGGACAGGCGGCCGATGGCTTGAGCCACTCAGCGCTGGCATGTCCTCGTTCAGCAGCCACCCGGTGACTCCAGGTTCTGAGTCCTCAGACCCCCAGCCTCTGTCTGTGTCTGGGCTTCATTATCCGAGGACCAGCACCAGCAGCCTGGACTGGAGCCGGTGGAACTCTGGGGGGCCGACGGATAGCGGCAAGGATCAGGGTGAGGGCTCCAAGGGCTCCAAGGAGGGGAAGAAGGACGTGTTCTCTCGACGGGCCTCCAGAGGCCCGGCCGAGGAGAAGAGCATTTCAGACGCCAAGCGCCCCAGTGTCTCGCACTCGGCGCGGGAATGGGCGGTTTCATTCTCCAAGGGCAAAGACCACAAAGCTTTGTATGATAAAGGTGGACAGGTAAATATACGCTAATTTACTTTCAAACATTTCTTTCACTCGTTTATGTTAAATTCCCTTGCAAATCATGTGTGTGTTGGTGTTTGTGTTGTGTATGTGTTATATGTTTGTGCATAATAAATACTACATTTTAATTAGTTTAGCATTAATAATTTAGTTTGCATAAGTATTACGATACATACTTCTTGCTAGCAACAAAAATGTGTGCATATCCACACTCTACTGTGGATACATTTTTTTAGCTTACAATATTAAGTAAGCTCACTCTTAAATGCTGTTCATGATGGTGACACGATGCTCATTGATAATAATGAAATAGTAATAGTAGTAATTGACAGTAGTTGATAAACTAATAATGCCTTATACCTGCCACTGGCATACTCTTTTATCCCAGATGTCCGGCATCTTAAAGCGGTAATGTTCTTCGCTGTATCCATTGTTCAGGTGGATCAGACCAACAGCACAACTAACCTGCTGTCTCAGAAGCCCCAAACGCTGGTGGAGCAAGTGTTTAACTCGGGCTTGTTCAAGCAGAAGGACAGCAGTCTGATGGGTGGGATGACCTCTGGGAAGGTCATGGAGCCTAGATTGTCTGAAGGGAGGGGAAGGCCAATCTGGGCGCTCAATGACAGAGAGTCCCCCGTCTCCCCTCTAAATATGCAGGTATGAGCTGTCCTCTGTTGACCTATTTCCCACGGAATTGCTTCCGTGGGGCTTTGAGAGAGAGAAAAATAAACTTTTTGCTTTTGTTAATGTAGTATGGGTACATTGCTCTGATATTGAAATCTTGCCAATATCCAAAGCTAAAGAAAGGCTTTTAGGACTGTTTTTTCTTAACAGAAGTGAATGTGTTGTTGAGCAACATTGATCAATAGCAATAAGTAAGTCAGTAAGTAAAGCTTTATTTATATAGCACTTTTTAAAACACAGTTACAAAGGGCTTCACATCCACCCACAAAAAATATAAAATAATTAATAAATAGTGTACAAATAAATACAATAAGGGCAGCAGTAGCTCAGTGGGGAGAGCGGGTGGACAGAGTGGGTCGTCCACTAACCGTAGGGTCCACATGTCCACATGTCGAACCCCACAAATGTACTGATTGCAAGTCGCTTCGGACAAAAGCGTCTGCTAAATGCCCCTTTTACAATATAGATACAATATTGACACCGCACGATGAGAGACAAACCGAACTACAACAAAAACAACCAAAAGACAAGACTTGGATGGAGATCTACAGAAATTAGTTTGTAGAGGTCACTTAAGACAGTCGAAAGACTCAGCAAATCTGATAGATTGGAGAAGATGGTTCCAGGGGGTTGAGGCTAACACAACACGGGTCACCTGAAACCTCTATGAAGTTTGTTTTCTGATTGGAGTGAGGGATGGATAAAACGTGGAATTTACTTAAGTTGAGTAAATTCCAAAAACATTTCTGACGAGCATTTAGTGAGTCTTTAGAGTCTCACTCGGTGCCTTGTTTGAAGTATTTGTCTTCTCCGTAGGGCCAGGAGTCTCTGAACCCCACCAACATGGACTTCTGGATGGAGGACACCTACACTCCTGGCTATGATGCTTTGCTCAGGCGGAAAGAGGCTCACCTTCGCCGGGCCAAGGCCTGCAAACTAGGGGCACTGATTGCCATTGTGGTAATCGTCATTCTGATTATTGTTATTCCTGTTTGCACCATGCGTGTTAAAAGGTCCTGAAGAATTATAGAAATATATATATATATATATATATAGAGCTGCATATATATATTGTTTACCATTTTTTTCTATGTTTTTTGTTGAATCGTTTGCTTGCCTTACATGTGTTCTCATGACTCAGAAGAAAAACATGGCAATTTTCAGGGGAAATAACGGAAAACTGTGATGCAAGATGCTAATAACGGAGTTGGCAGTCAATCTCTTCAAGATGTTTCATAACAGTGCTTTGCATGCAGTGCCATCAGGCATGACTTTGGAACAAATAGCAGGAATTGGATTGCAGCCTAGTTTTACTATCATTTAACCATCATTTTACACTTTGACTTCCATAAAGTCATTACTCCCACAATTAAGAGTTTAATATTTAATTTGACGGAATTTAATTTCATTTAAGTTATTGAATTGTATTTTATTTTATTAAATAAATAAGCTACACATAAGAACAGAGTATTGGGGTGCTATGGCTTTAAGTTATTTACTAAAGGGTAAAGGGGCATTTTCTCTACTAAATGACGTAATAATCTCTGAGTCTAGACTCTAAACTAGATTTACTGAGCAAATGCAAGTTTTTTTTTATTTAGTCTGCATCCTCTTAACATTACAAATGCATTGTCTATCAGCACCGACTTTCAGCACTGCCTGCCTCTTTGAAACCCTTTTGTGGAAACTACAGGGCCTTTTCAATACTGTCTCTAAGTTGTTTATCACCTACGAAAGATTTTACAACAACAATTTATAAACAGTACCAGATTATGCCAAATAATGCATCTTTTTCAGAAAATATAGTTGATGAATGTTCCTGTACCTCCATTGAAGTAATGTGTTACACCGTTAAAGCAAGCATAAACTAATAAATGATATTTTACAGAGGCGTCCTTGTCAAGTCTAAAGTTCACTTCGTTCTATTGAGGTTGAGCTGCTACACCTTGCTGGATGTGTTGGTGTTTTTCTGTCAGGCATCGTTAGCTTGAAAATGCCTCTTCCAGGAAGCACTCTTGGATGGCTTGTGTGTAGTTAAATTAATTAGATGTTTAAGCACTCCAACACACTCATAAACACGCAAGCATATATTTTATCTTAGCATTGGCTTAATCCATATCACTCAGTTCGATTTATATTTACGATGCGGTGAGCATAGCTTTCTTCATTAGTGCATTGTCACGTTATGTGTGGGCATCCTGCTTATGAATTGGCAGCTGATTTATTGCGTGAATAGCTTGTCCTTGTCTGTAGTGAAAATGAAAGCAACATTTGAAAGTATCATAAGCTAAACTAATCAAGTGGAGAAAACAACAACAGAGCTAAGGATCTCAATCACTATAGAGGAAGTAATGTTAAAAACACTGCTGTTGTGTAAACTAGCCTTACTTTCAACGGAGCGCGCAGGAAGTACAGGAGATGGGAATTTCACAATGCATCTGCTAAGTAGGCGTTTGCTGTCTGCAAACTAATCCCCATGAGGCTCCTTATGGATCCATTACAGTAGATGCAGCTCTGAGGAAACTCTTCACTCCATGGTCAGCACAATTTTCGATAGGTATACTTCTAGGACCTCCATAAAAATGCTTTGTGGCCTCCTAAAGGTTTGTGTCTCTTATGTTTCAATGTCCACTTTTTTGGGGTACGCTCAGGTCATACAGCTGGTTGGTGAACCATTAACCCCTCGAAAAAAAACGATTCGCCACTTTTCAGCAGATGCTTCTGTAACAATAATATATCATACATAATAATGCATTTATATAGCACTTTTCAAGACACCCAAAGCACTTTGCATAGTGAGTGTGTGTGTGTGGGGAGGATATGATACCTCAGTCATCCACACCTGGGTGATGCACCCAATGCGATGTACAGTGAATTAAAACACAAGTCATTAAGAAGCGGGTGCGGTTGGGGGTTCCGATCCTTGCTCAAGAGGTTGTGGACATTGGGGAACAGACCACTCAATCAACCGTGCCCCATAATGCAAGCGTTCACTCGAGCACCAAAAACAGGCAGACAAATCAGGTAAAACTTAAGAATCATTCAGACAGAACAAGTAGATGAATCAAGTGCTGCATTTGCACTACTTCAAACTGGGTCTATACTATTCTGGTTCTGACCAAAAACAAATCCTATTTTAGCACTGAACATGAACTCACTTCAGTATATGTGGGCTAAAAGTCAATATTATTTTGCCTGCACTGCTCTGCTACATAAATGACATCCAGTCATTTTTTTTCTCATTTTGTTCATGTCAGACAATGCTTACCGATAGCATTAGCTGTCCAGTCAGACCAAAATATGGCAGCCAGCAATCTTTTATAATGAATCAATTTGAGCAGTTAAATGATTTGTGACGGGATAAAATGTATGAATGATGATGAATAATTTATATAGACAGAGAGCTCATATTGACAGACAAGCCACTCTAATGGATGCTGCAACACTGGAAAGGATGAAGTCATTCATGCACATATGAACACACACCATCACACCCAAACACATTCTGAACATACCCTACATTCAAATTCTCAGACAGGTTATTAACATTGTGTGTGTCTGTGTGTGCGTGTGTGTGTGTGTGTGTGTGTGTGTGTGTGTGTGTGTGTGTGTGTGTGTACTCATGCACATGTCTCTGTGGTGGTTTCCGTGCTCTCTTCATTATATCCTGCACATCTTAGTTACTGTGAACCCAGATATGCCATCCTTGGATGATTAATGATGTTACTACATCATGAGCTAAGTCCCGTAAAAGAGGACACTGCTAACTCCTGTCTGTTAGGGCTTTGAGATTCAATGCATATTTCTAACCATATCTATCGCTTACATGAGGTGACAGAATGACAGAACATTTCACATATTGTTTCACATAGTATGTGGACTATGACAATTTAGTGCATTGTAAATTAATATTATGTGAGAGACCAACCATGGTTCGAAGAAATTAATCATGGTTCATTGGAATGAATCAACCTTTAATTAATCCCAATGAATCACGCACATCTAATACAGAGAATAAGTTCATTGAAAAAAAAAAAGATTCAGTACAAATATCTTAACACAAGAAACACATTTATGAAGAAAAAAAATCATTATTGAAATTATTTTATAAATAAAATAATCATTGGGATAGTGATTTCGAGTTGTCTCCATAGACTAAAAGGTTGAGACTATATACATGTTGGATAAATAAGTAAGAGTAATACAGTTACAACCCCCGTCGGGCGGTGGCGACAAAGCGGCAACACTCCAGTACTCCGCGTCGAAGAAGAAACGGGCGCTGTTTTTAAACTTTGAGGCAGAACTTCGAAAAGTTCAGACAGGTGTGGCTGCGCTGCTCTTGTTGCTAACGTGGTGGAATGCTATATCTAATGTTTTAACTCTCACATTTGCTGTCGGTACCGTTACATGCAACAAGACCGTACGATCTCTCACAGGTAACAAATATATATATATATATATATATTTAAATACATACATGTATTTTTTTAATCTTTCGTGATGTAACGTTAATCTTGAATAGCTAACGTTAGCCTGTCGTGAGACAGATATAAGGCATGGGACAGGATAAGGGCATACATTTACAAATATCATTAATGTTATTATTTTGACATTTAGATGATCATCGTACCAGAACTAGATCCCTAACAAACCAAACACTTTACATTCAATGGTAACTATTTTTTTTTAATATGCAATGCAAAGTGCTTAACGTGTGAGCGTTGAAGTAATGTGGACTAACTGAAATCACTGCCGTCTACTGATCCTCTTCACTTCAGCCCGAGAGGAGAGCCAGACACGATGGAGATCTCAGTGGTGAACCTGTACGACAAGTTTCTCAGCCATGTCGACAGCCTGAGCGAAGGCGTCGAACCACGTAAGTTTACGCAGCTTTTACTTTGGAATGTGTCACTTCCGTGACCAATAACCCCGAACATGTAACCCCTGTGAACAGCGTTAGGTCTTCCGTTTTTGGCTCTGAAATAATAGCCACAGTACATCAGAATAATAATAATGAGTGGTTCCTGCTGCTGCACCTACATGTGGTTTAAACTGATAAGATAACATTGTGTGCAATAGCTTCCGTGGAGAAAAGTATGAGCTTTGGTTTACTGGGACAACATTTTTGTGTGAATGTGTAATGTAAGCAAGCTGAATGCGGGGTGGTTCATTGGGGGTGGGGGGTAATGGAGAGCATTTCCATTTGAATGTTTTTTGTTCCTCTTCTCTACACTGCTTACAATACTCCTCTTCCCTTTTGTCAGGGAAATGTCTTCAGTATTGCTGTGCTACATTCATCACATGTTTATAATGGCCAATAAACAAATGAGTACCATTCAATGTACAGGGCTATCATTCAAAGGAGCATAAATAGGATCCTTTTATACCACTTCTTCTTGTGTCCTTGTTTTTTTTAAGAGTTCATCCAGATGGCGATCAACTTTGAGGAGTGCCGTAAGAAGTGGCTCCAGGCCGACGAGGCGCTGGGCTCCTGTAAAGAGGTGCTGGCTAAGGCCGAGACGGACAGGGGCTCGCTGGAGGTCAAGCTGAAGCACGCTCGCAACCAGGTGGACGTGGAGATCCGGAGGCGGCAGAAAGCGGAGGCGGAGTATGAGAAGCTGGTGGGTTCTGCCACGGTTCTCTCCCTGTCAAGATCTGCTTGATAAGTTGTATTGCTGGATAGTTTAGAGTCAATATGCTACTCCTGCTATTACTGTTTAGGATGGATCAAATTAAACTTGAGTAAAACGAAATTTTATATGCGTAAAGGAGTCGTTAATGGTTTAGGGACTCTTGTTCAAGAGTGCCTTCAGGTAGGCTGTGGGGTTCGAACCTTTCAGCTGTTGATCACCCTAACCAACTGACAACCCTGATTTATACCATGTGTGTATTCCCTCGTCTCAATTAACTAAATTAACTAATATAATAGCGCTTGATGACAGTTGCTTCTAAAAGTTGGGATATTGACTGCCCCCTTACTGCGTGTCTTCAGGAGCGTCAGCTGCAGCTGATCCGGGACCTGTTGATCTCCGAGACCAACAGCAGCAGTGTCCACCTGAGCGAGGAGCAGAGGAACGCCCTGGCCTTCCTCAGCGCCCATTCCCAGGCGGCGCAGTCCGCCAAGGTCAACGTCAACACCAGCCACAGGTCAGAGCCTCCTGCCTGGGCCTGGGCGGCACATCCTCGCCTGGCTAGTATTGATACAACCACACGTGTGGACCATTTCATTATATCACCGTTGTTAAAGTATAACAACGGGCTATTATGGTGTGATTAGATGCTTCAAAAATTTTGATTTTTACTGTTGTAAACCGGTGTAGCACAAGCTATGGGGAAGGGGGATACATTTTGAGTAGTATGCTTAGTGGCCACAGACACATACTGAATGTAATTAACTTGGACTCATTGATTTTGATCGTTTACACCTTTTAGTGAATTACTATAAAGTAAATCTGTCCTGCCTCTATATCTCAATGAGAATGTGGTCTAGAATGCACCGTAAGCACTGAAACTCGGTAAGATAACACGAGAAAGTAAAAGTGATTCAGATAATCAGTCACTGTTTGTAGGTTGTTGGCAACGTTGGCCACGTTCAGGGGAAAACCTCCTCGTTGAAGAGTTACTAACGCTCTTCCGGTCCTCTGTCCCTGATGTTACAGGTTAACCACCATTGATGAATCCGCATCCATGCTGTCAGACATAAGCTATGACCAAACTGATGACTCTCTGGTACGGAGAACCTTTTGTTGTCATTACCATGGTTCATTTGTACAATATGATAAATCCACACTGAAATTGGGCAGATATCAATGCAACAGCATGTCTTTGTAGCTTTTCACATTTTGTAAAAACCTTAAAAACCTAAACCGTCTGTTAGAAAACCCAAGTCCATGTGCAAAAAGCTGCAAGCTGCTGTAGAATAGTTCAGCGCTGGTATTGACTCTCATGTTAGATTTGTCTATCAGACCTTTAAGCTCTTTTTTTATTGTCTCTATCCAACACCTCAGGACTGGGACTCCTCTGTCGTTAGGACGGTGAAGCTGAGGAAACGCCAGAAAAGGGTGAGTGCAGCTTTAATTGACCAGTGACTTTCTGTGAGAACGCGGTCCTTGGTGTCTGAAGTTTAGCTTTCTTAGTGAATGTTGGCTTTTTCTTTCGGTTGTATTTTGGACTAGTCCGGTCAGTGGAGGGGAGCGACCTTTTTATAATGCTCCCATTTGTTTTCATATCCCCAGCGGTCCTCTAGAAAACTCCTAGATCCTCCCCAGCAACTCGTGAAGAGGCCTCGGTCCTCAGGGCGCCGAGACGCAGATCGGGTAAATACTGACCTCTGCTGGTGGACAAGTTCTGCTGCACCTGCAACAAATGAGTCCGCACGCCTCAATACCACACCTGGGAGAACGCCCTAGTTTAAAACCAAGGGGCGTAAACTCTCCTTCCCCAGGTTGCTTTCTAATGTTTTTCATGTACTTATTGAATGTGTTGATTCATCAGGTCAATGAATCTGTGGTAGCCAAGACGACCATCACTGTCCCTGCCAACGGTGGCCCCGTGGAGGCTGTCTCCACCATCGAGACCGTGCCCTACTGGACACGAAACAGAAGGAAGAGTGGTGAGGACGTTTTGACTGCAGTGTGTTTTGATATGCACGGGTCTCATTCACGGATGCGTTGAACACAGCAGCATGCTGTGATGTAAACCTATGTGGTATATCGTCAGTGATTACACTATATTTCTCCCAAGTTTTGGGATTTGGCTGTATTTGATTTGACATGACTGATGCTGCTGCTGCTGCCCTCAGTGTGGATCGACACCACCACCGACCAATCCGAGACCACCAGCGAGGCGCCCAGCATGCCGCACACCGAGGCCCCGCCCACTCCCAGAACCCCCAGGGCCAACACCGCAGCCGGGAAGAAACACAACTTTGTTCCCAAGACTGTAAGGCCTTAAATGTTCCCTGTGTTTTTTTTATAATGCACGCATATCATATCAAGACTTACATCCCATGATGCATTGCTGGAAGAAACCCCGGGGGAGACCCAGAACTCGCTGGAGGGATTATATATCTCATCTGGCCTGGGAATGCCTCGGGGTCCCCCAGGAGGAGCTGGAAAGCGTTGCTGGTGAGAAGGACGTCTGGAGTTCCTTGCTCAGCCTGCTGCCACCGCGACCCGGCCCCGGATAAGTCTTTTTAACAACAACGATGATGATGATGATGATGATGATGATGATGACGCATATCATATACAGTATATTTATGATGTAAGATCTGAGATCCAGCAGGCCCACTGAGCAGAACCTCTGGGGGGGGGGGAGACGGCGCCGAGCCCGGGCCGGTAACCATGGGTGGAGTCACGCCGTGATTCCTGTTTGGGGAAACATATTTGCGCGAGTGCATGAAGCTCTTTTTGACGAGTATGTATTTCCACTGTGGCCGTTTGAAACCAGTTCACCACCGCTGGCCGGGTTTGTGTTCCCCAAATACCCGCTCACAGAGCCCGGCCTCCAGCAATCACGGCCGGTCGGAAACAAATACAAAGCTAAAGAAAGCCAATGGCCCCCACCATTGGCTTGGTTCACCCAGATTTCAGCTCATCTGCCATCCGACTTTAGATGTTCCTTCTGAAGTCTGATTTGGGGAGACCAGAGCAAGCCTCACCCGGCCGAGTGCGTTCCATGATCCCTCCTGTCCTCCTCCTCCACAGGTCATCAGGTCAGAGTTCTGCCTGCCATGCGGGAGAAGGACCAAGTTCGGGAAGGTGTATCTCCGCTGCGCGGATTGCAGGGTGGTCACCCATCCGGAGTGTCGTGAGCAGTGCCCTCTGCCCTGCAACCCTGTTGCCTTTAGCACCCCCGTGAGGACAACAGAGGTACTGTGCCTTGCGTCCTCCATTTTTTTGGAGGGGGTGGGGGGGAAATCACAATTTTATTATAATTTTTTTTTTTCATCCAACAGATTAGAGGAACTGCATGTTAATTACTTCAAGGGCTTCGCACACAGGAGGGGGGTCATGTCTGCCCCTTGATTCCCGTTGTTTCATGTGACACTGTTGACTGATTGTGTGTGTGTGTGTGTGTGTGTGTCTTCTGTTAAGATGACACTGGCTGACTTTGCGCCCAGCACCTCCCCCATGGTCCCCATCCTGGTGGTCTACTGCATCAAAGAGATCGAGCGCAGGGGACTGCATGAGGTGACTCTTCGTCCTATTAGTCAGTGTGTGTGTGTGTCGGTCTATTAGCCGGCGTAATTCATGTCACAATGACAAAGAGTACAAGGATATTTATAAAGACATTTAATAATGTTCACTAATTCACCCTGAAATGTTTTAATTTAGCTGGGTGCAGAGCGATGTATTAGCGGCTTTTGTCATTACAAATAAAGTTTTTTTTTTTTATTTCTTCAGCTTTACATCACTGCTCCTTTTTAGGGGCTTTTGTCCTCATTCCGGCGAAGCGGCCGCTATTAGAACTGGCCCAGAGCTTTATGCCCATCTGCCGCAGGTTGGCCTGTACCGGCTGTCCGGCTCCGACCGCCTGGTGAAGGAGCTGAAGGAGAAGCTGCTGCGCGGCAAGACCCTCCCGGCCCTCAGCAAGGTGGAGGACATCAACGTGGTCACGGGCGTCCTCAAGGACTTCCTGAGGAACCTCACGGAGCCACTGCTCACCTTCCACCTCAACAAGGCCTTCATGGAGGCGGCTGGTGGGTTCCCCTAGGGCACCGCGACACTCCCCCCACCGAGGTCTACCTGTAGGAGGCTTCAAGCAACACGCTGCGTCTGAGTGGCACTGTGGATGATACCGTCTGCTAAACGATGAATTAGGACTCTTTTTCACTTCGTAAAGTGACTATCTTACATCGGGGAATGAAAAAGGGAAAAGGTGTTTCCTACTTGCTTCCTATGTGCAGTATGACATGGTGATTCTGTACTGAAAAATATGATAAGGCAACTATCATCTGCGTAGCAAGAGTCACGCATGAGTTAAAAACCAAACGTCTCATGCCACAGTAATGATGCATAGAAGAACAGAAGTAATCACATGAGTCAAGCAACTGAGTCAACTGGGGTTAGTGGGAATGAAATGGATTTGTTTTGATTCTGAGTTGCAAAATGTCTTCTGCCTCCAGAAATCCAGGACGAGGACAACAGCCTCGCCATGGTGTACCAGGTGGTCAGTGAGCTCCCCGTGCCCAACCGAGACACCCTGGCCTGCCTGATGATCCACCTGCAGAAGTAAGGACCTTAACCCGGACCCTTCTGTTTGATTATTCCCCGATCTCCTTACCCCATCAACCCTGAAACTTAACGATTTTTGAATTCATTCTCAAATTCAATCATCCCAACAATGTTGTGGTCTTAACAAAAACCTAGCTCTTTGTGAATCTGAAGCATCATGAATAAACACCATGCCTGGATGCTCCTCCGCATCCGGGCATGCCATTGGATCCTTGTATCCCCTTCCTGCTTGCTGGGGGTCCCCTGTAGGGGGCAGTACGTGTATATGCACTTCAAACCACTGAGCTGCAGTGTTAAGTGTATGAGATGATATCGCCGAGGCTATTGATGGGAGCCGGGGTCCTAACATTGCGTCTTGCCCCCAGAGTGTCCCAGTGCCCCGAGACCAAGATGGACGTGAACAACCTGGCGCGGGTGTTTGGCCCCACCCTGGTGGGCCACGCCCAGGCCGACCCGGACCCCATGACCATCCTCCAGGACACCAGCCGGCAGCCCAGGGTACGGACCCATACGCCTCACCACCGACTCTGGATGTTAGCCCTTGTAACTTTAGCTAACAGGGGGAGGCTGGCGGTGACGGGGTTTGACTCCCGGGGTCTTCCCGGGGTTCTGGGTTCAAACCCAAATGCATGCAGTCTATCTGTAGGCATCCTCGAGCAAGATGCCTGAAGCCTCCCTACTCATTAATCACATGAGGCCGAAATTACATGTACAATGGGTAACACTCTACAATAAGGGTGCAATAGTTCACCATTAAATTGAACTGCTTATTAACTGTTAGTTAATGCTTATTACTGCATTAACTAAAATAAGTGAATGGTAAACTGTTCCCTTTCTACTCATTAAATCTGAAGGTGGTTGAACGCTTGCTGAGAATCCCAGCGTCCTACTGGACCCAGTATGTTCCTCCAGATCACCTGGCCACGGACCACAACGGCGCACAGCTGGACATGTCCATGAACAACGGTGACGTCTGACGCCATTGAAATTCCGGGTTCAATAAGGAAATTGTTATTGCAGGGGAATCCTATTTATCACTCTCTTTTGGTATTTTCCTCACAGTCATCGATTTGATGCATGGTGGGTAATTGTGTGTGTGTTTGTCTGACCGATCAGTGAGCATCTTGGGGCCGGTCAACACACCGGAGCATCACATGATGACCAAGACGCCGTCCTCTGGCTCGCTGTCGAAGCGCATGATGCACACCCTCTCCAGCACCACACTGTGAGTCCCTCCCTCGGCAGCGCGTAGCGCCACCCAGGAGAAACGCCTCCATCGACGGAGAGTCTCAATAGCAAGGCACCTGAAGGCAATAGCACCTGAAGAGGTGGTACATGAAAAAAAAAACCACAATTAATTAAGTTAGTATCTATTGTGCTACCGACTTCTGATTCTCATTTTGGGGGCGGCAGTAGCTCAGTGGATAGAGCGGGGCGTCCACTAACCGGAGGGTTGGCGGTTCGATCCCCACCCCCACAAGTGTCCTGAACCCCACAAATGTATGACAAATGTACTGATTGTAAGTCGCTTTGGACAAAAGCGTCTGCTAAAATGCCCTAAATGTAAAAAAAAATAATTAAACAACCAACTGAGCATATTGTCGGCCTATATTTGTATTTGTATTAATTCACAGGGTTAGCCGTGAATACACCTGGTGTTTTTATTGTGACACTCTTATAATGGCTCTTCCCGTTGTGTTTGCCTTGGTTCTTTTAGTGGTGACTTTGTGAACTCTTCGTCTGTGCAGGTTTGGGAGCAAGGCCAAGCCTGTAGCCTCTTCTCGCCAGGGGACCTTCTTCTCTTCTCCACAGATCACCTGAAGACACCGTCTGTGTCCTCCTGTTTTCACTCGCATGAATATACTCGCCATATTCTATTCGTTAGCATACTTGTTTGGGAGTTAAAAAAGAAAAAAGATTTTGTTATGTGTTTTTCACTCTGTAACGCAGTCTTGTGTTTTAATTTCGTTTTTTTTTTCGACCACGTGTTTCTAACGGTTTAATGTTTTTAACAAGTGTCTTTTATATATATATATACATATATAACGTTTTCTATGAAAATAATGCTTTGTGTGCCTTGCAGTGTTTTTAAATCTTTTGATTACCAACGCTTTATTGATCAGGACGGTTTTATTTACTCCTTTGTGACGAGGGAATGTGCTTTCAATCAACTCAAGCCACGTTCGGTTGGATCCCATGTGACACAGCTCTTGATTCGTGTGGTTGTCACCACAGAGGCAAAGCTGTGTCGGTGTGTGTTTTGAAAAAGAAATGAAATGAAGATGAAAATAAGTGTTTGTTGCTCCCGTTCTCTTGGAGGTCATTTTCCACTGAACACACAAAATGTCTTCACGCTCGCTATTATATTTATGTCCCCCTGCAACCTAAATCCTTTCTGCACATATACAAATGATTACACTATTGATTACTATTACACTTTTTTTTTTTTTCAATGTTTCTGTCAGTCAATGTAACACTGAATTGGAAGGATCTTGCCTCTTGCCACTGGAATAGTCTGTGTAAATATATTTTTTCCGCCACAAGAGGATGCTATTGCACCATGTTTTTTTTTATATATTCATCCTATCTGAAGGACTTGTTTCAATCTTTGTTTTTACCTGAGCTTCAGTCTACTACTGTGATGCCCCTGACGACCTGTCTGCTTTGTGTAAACTCCGACCAAAAGGGGGGGGCCATGCCTCTCAATAAAAAAAAAAAATCAAGTGTTACCCCAAGGGCCTGAACCTTCATTTCCAAACCCCCGGCTGGAGAGCTTGCCGTTTTGGATGACTTGAAGATGTTGTAGACGTTGTAAAGTGACGCCAGCGGACCGTTGTAAAGTAAGTACTAAAATGTAAAAAAAAAAAAAATTGCATAGCAAACCTTCCCCTCACCGTCCCCTCACTGTCTGTCCTGACCACGGAGCCTGTGGCCCCCGAGGCCTGTCAGCTTACCGTAGAGGGAGCAGCGTTTCATTTCAAATTCACAGAATTTAGGAGGATTACCAAAGCAAATGCCTACCTTTTTATGATGGCACACAACCCAATTGAAGTATTAATATCGTCACTGTTATGTTCTGTTCTCACAGGGGGTCGGAACTGCACAGAACGGTGAAATAACTGAAAGCGAGTGTTAGATCTGCCCCATTGTGTCTCGTGTCTCTGGCCGGAGACGCGTCTTCGCTCACCCAGTGCAGTTTCCTCCGTCATGTGGACTGAATTAAGACGCATTCCTCTGCTTGAACTCGAAAGGGGAGATCAGACAAAAGGCCACATTGAGCTCCAAATATGACATCAGAAAAAAAGACCTGTTCTTTTGTCTCTGCGGGTTTCTACACGCACCAGATGGTCGCGTGGCACTCGAACCACGCTGCCATTGTGAAGCAGGGGATGAATATAATCTATAGAACAATTCAAGTAAAACAGACCAAAAGAAATCTTGTAGGCCTCCAACAGCTAGACCTCACCAAGTGTTACCCTGTTAACCGAGTTGTTTATGAATAGTCGCGAACGCAGCGTTCGGACGGCCCTGAACCTCATTCATGCCGAGTACTATTAGTCTTCATGTTCCCGCAGCGTATCGAGTGTTTTGGCCATTGTTATTCCAGATATGAAAGGGTGGCCAGATAATCCAATCGGTCCGTGCCGCTGGATGATAATTCAATTTGGCACTTTGTTCGAACACTTATTACAGCCATCTCCTTAATCCATTGGGTTTCAACGTTGTTATAAATTGGAGCATGGATCATTTATCGGCGTTGCGTTTCTGTCTGCTAGGCTTTCCCTGCCGTGAACGGTGGTCGTGCGATCGCAGCCGCACAAGGGTTAAACGATGCCGAGACAGAACCACACGCCTCCTAGAGGCCTCTATTCTGTCTTTTCTCTCCCCCGTCACAGACTACTTGGATGGCAGCTGGAAACCGGCCAATCAAAATAATTTGACTTTCAAATCGACATGAATAGTTTATTAGCCCGAGAGAGCGTCCCCTAGCGTGCGGATTTGGCCCCTCGTCGGGGGGGATTATGTGTTTATTTATACTGTACTGAGGGAGCGTTGCACGTTCAGCAGCCCTACACATCAAACAGCTGTGTGGAGCTGTAGCTCCACATCCCATAATGTCTCTCTGTGTGCAGTGATGGAGCACCCCCCCCCCCCCCCCCCCCGC
>OMKQ01074975.1:1939-12716 GCA_900302335.1 Phycis phycis | reverse complement strand
CACACACACACACACACACACACACACACACACACATGCTCACATACATACACACATGTACACACACACACACACACACACACACACACACACACACACACACACACACACACACACTCACACACACACACACACAGACTCACACACACACACACACACACACACACACACACACACACACACACACACACACACACACACACAGACTCACACACACACACACACACACACACACACACACACACACACACACACACACACACACACACACACACACACACACACACACACACACACACACACACACACACACACACACACACCGTGTGGCGTGACTTTAAGACAACCACGTTGTCTTAATAATCATGGTGTCATTATATCCACAAACTCGTCCACCCTCACAGAGCCTCACTCTATCAACCCATCAGGAAGTAACAAATGGACATTTTCTTTTTCTTTTTTCTTTCCCTGGCAGGCGCTATTGTCCTGAGTAAATCCCTTCCCGCGAGGTTGTTAGTCTCCTGAAGAGAGTCTTCCTCGCTGAACAACAGCACAGTGTGTCCCGTGTGCTTCCCTCTGTGTGTTGAGGAAGACGCGTGGTCACGTTGAATCGCTCTGATGCTTACCTTTTAGTCCTCTTTGTATTCCCTCTCCCTCCGCCAGGACCTGAGAGGGTGGTTGTCTCTGTGGGGTTCTCTCCAGCCGTCATGACTAACCTTCTGTTTTCTAACACTGTGATCGTTCTCTCTCCATCTTCATCTCCCTTTTCTCTCTGAAGCCTCCCAGCATATTTATGATGGAAGAAAGTCTGTTTATTCATTTGTTCATGTCAATAGGTTAAAGCGTGGATGTCAACTGGCCGTTGATTGGTTGTGATTAGTCGGGAAGGAGGAGCCAGTGAAAAATCCTCCAATGGGATTTCCCTGATTCTAAAAGGGGTTCCTCAGATTTCTGGGCAGAAACAGAGCAATGACCCTCGGTCACTGTGGCAGTGTTTCAAATTCTCGCGTGACGCAGCTTTAAGCTTGTGTGCGTTGATTTGTGCTGCCATTTTATATCTGCTCATTCAGCACCTATTCCACTCCAGACCATCTCTGGAAGAAGGAACCCCTCTTCTGTTTTCCATCTCCAGTTTTCCCCCCGTAGATTTGGGGAGTTTCATTGAGTTGGTGGTGGTTGTGTAGTGGTGGCCTGTGAAGCCCTTTGAGACTGTGACTGTGATGAAGGGCTTGTATTCAGTTGTTGGATTAATGCCTTGGTTTTAAAGACAATTTATTGTAGTGGTCGGGTTCACACTAGTGAACTAACGTTTTTGAAAATGAAAAGTTGCTGTTATCAAATTGGGCAAAGGGAGATTTGAGATTGACGTGGAGAAAATGGTAGCAATTACTGAAATTAAGATGAACTCGACGAAAATGAACACAGTTGAGGTCATCTGACTTGTTGGCACATACATTTGTTTTGAAGAGAAGAGTTGGAAATGTGCTATCGATTTCAGAATATTAGAGGTAGGCTATAGCAATTTGATAATGCATTAATATTGTGACTAATAGTAATGTTTTCATAGGAAGGGCCTGGTGAGTATTATTTATATATAATCAAGCCAACACTAGCCACATATCCTTGCTCTGATTAGAAAGCATCAAAAGGAAAGCGAAAGCTTGGAGTTGTCTCTGAAATCTCAATATTAAATGTAACAGTTCAGCGACCATGACTGGCACCTCCCTGAGGTCCAGCAGCTCCAAACAACAGAACAGGACAGTCGTCAACATAAAGACTCAAACTCAATACATAGACAGACATGACACATCAAATGTAACTACATTCAGTGTTTGTTTCACCACAATGTATCTGGATGAGAGGTGTTGCGGGTTTAATGTCCGTTTTGCTGTGGGGACAAAGCTGATTTTGAAGCTGTGTGTTCTGGTGGATGTGGACTTCATCTTCAGAGCCCCAACACTGATCTAGCTCTAAACAGGTTTATATCACTTTACACACAGATGGATGATGGTACCACAGATAAAGATAGTGCTGATATTATTCGCAGCGCTGGAGGTAGAAAACAAGAAACTAGCATGACGAGAGTGAGTACAGGCCGGTATAAGTCAGATGTTTGGCAGCCACTGATTTGTTGATTCTTCATGGCTTTGTCATGCTAGAAGGTGTGTGGGTGTGTGTGACACCCAGCTGCTCCCATGATGGGCATGCATGCACCCACACACCCACACACACACACACACATACACACACACACACACACACACACACACACACACTTTTTTGATACAGGTCCTCTCTGCCTCCTATTCTGTCACCATGGCAACGTCCTAAATCTACAGCTGCTGCCCGAGATTGACGAGTTCCCCGTCTAGCACCCGCCACGCTTTCGCCGGGGAAATAAGACGAGGAAGATGTGTGATGATGGTCTTCAGCTGCCTGATGAGGTCATGTTTGGCTGAAAACAAAAACCAGCACGAATAACATCCCAGTCTTCTATATAATGATGAACAATGGGATGGAAATGAGAGCAGCAGTACACTTAAACTCTCGAGGAGAAGGAAATGTGGCTACTGAAGTGAAATGGTGTGTTGTCACCCTCCTCACTGCAGGCCCTGGTCATCGACTTGCTAGCTTCTTGCTTTCACACATTATGAAGACAACAGTAACATCACACAATGGGTGCAATCTATAGTTGGCACCATTGGTTCCCCTGATCCATCAAGTGACAACATCAAGTGAACCATTAGTGAATGTTGAAATCATAACAGATAGGACTATATATATATTACTTATATACATCATTTTTTTTTTATTAAATTATGTTATTATTTAGTTTTTTCTTTGTGATGGTTGATGCTCCCAAACTGGAAGGCTACAATTATGCATTTGGTGATGAGAAATTTAAATAACGAATTACAAATATCAAAATAAAGAAAATAAAATAAAGATAAAAACAGAGATGAATGCATCACTTTAAGGGGGGGACTGATCTATACGCTGATGTATTCACCGTGACATGCTAGGTAGGTCAAGCTGAGTGGAGAGTGGATACAGGGGAGTGAATACTAATCCCAGAGAGATACGGGCTGCAACAGAACTCACAAGGAATCTCACCAGAGAAAGGTCTCACAAGGACTGGCTGCCATTTTAAGGCATCCAAAGGTTCGATACAGATATAGATAAAAATAATACAATAGCAATTATATTCTTCATAACACAGTAATTGCAACAATTACTGTTATGGCCATGGATCATTTATGTAAAATGCGGTATCTGATGTCTGAAATATTTTTTTTAGGTTTTGTCTCTGACAACAATAACCAATAACATGCAGCAAATAATGATGAAAAGATTTATTATGAAAATTGTCTGCAAAGGGTATAAAAGCACAGCCAATGTAATCTCCAATTTTCCAGCTAATGGCAGTAATCCACTGAGAATGATCGTGATTATGATAATTATGGGACATTATTGGGGAGCTCTGCCATCACTCACAGTAGAAATCCATGTCCTGCAAGAAATACACAAAACCAACTGTCAGAAATACAACACACAAAACGAGATGCGCTTCATCAAACTATCTGTCCGTGTTCACGTTGACACAACAAGTGGACTCACCGTGGTGGGGATCTGCACGCTGTCTTCCTTGAACTTTACTGCCTCCTTCACCAAGGTGGCAGGGAAGTATCCTATGATGCCCATCTGATCCACGTAGCGCTCACCATAAACCTAGCGTTCACAAGACAGCAGGTCCACTGACTGGCAAGGATTTGTCAAACAAGAACAAATCAGGGGCGTGAACATGCTTATGTTTTTAAGATCTGGTATCTCTTGCAGGGTCGTTTCTAGATATGATTGGTATAAGCAACAATTTAGGCCACCATTTAAAAATAAAAATAAAAATGACATTTGGCCTGCTCTTTTGTCAAAAGTGTTCAAATGGAGTGTGTGTGTGATACTTTTTTGCTAAATATCTAATAAGGGAGAATTTCCCTGGAAGCCCCTACATTGTTTGGTTTGGGTGGGGAATGGGAGAGAAGAAAAGTGAGCTAACTAACTAAATACAGCCTATATGTATTTCTGAATTTCCGACAATTGAAACAAGGGACAAGACATGTCAGAGGTAGGGAGGAGGGGTAACGTAGAATGTGGCTTAGGCCCCCCAGGAGCTCAGAAACGACCCTGATTTTACGTTTATTTGCAGAAAGCCGCTTACACTTCCAGACCAAAAGACACCAGCGCCCTCCTCCGGCACTAGTTTAGAATACACATAGACCATCTGCCCTGCCCTGATGTTTAGGAATCTGCAATCGGGAGCCGTGAAGTCGTTTATGGCCGTGGCCAACGACAAGGCATCTGAAATGAACAACAAACAAGACAAGTCCAAGTGTTTCATGTCGCCGTGTTTAGTAGCCTATCGGTATACGTGTAGTTCCACATGCGTTGAAGCCAACTCCAAATTATATTCTTAATTCAGATAGGCCTGGGCCAGTGACTAATAATGTGTTTAAGTATTTGTATTTGTTTACGGCTCAACTGTTTAAGACGCAACATATTTAGCAATGTATTCCGAAATCCGTTCATACGTAGCCTATACTTACATGAACATTCTGCATCTGCACAAAGCTTGCTGTCTGCAAGTTTATCCATGATGAGGGGCAGTGAGGTCGGGAAGACCACCGCCATACACAACAGAACCCCCAGAGAGAGAGTCATGCTTGTCAAAAGGATAGATAGTGTGACGTGGAAAAAGGCTGCTATGAAAAACGTCTGCAGTTGTGGTTGTGAAATTCCTAAGACACTAGGCGAGTGTCAGAACATATGGGCCGAGCTGATGCTGCCACAAGAACCAATCACCGCTGAGTTTTTTGCAGTGTTGCAATCTGAACCTCTCCCTGTGCTTTCGGATTGTGTCCACTTTCTGGAGAGAACGCTGCATCAAGTAAGCGTATCCGTGTTGTTACAGGCATTGTAACGATATTGACTTCCAGTTTTAGTGAGGCGGTTTAACCTTTATGTATCAAGGTACAACTCATTGGGATTTCAAATCTCTATCGTTCAACATATTCAATGATCAGGATGTTGGAACAAGTGCGGTGCCCTGAGCAGCGCGGCGGCGCCAGGAAAGGTAGATAAAATCCCTTCTGTATTGTTACGTAGGCCTGTTGTTACGTAGGACTGTTGTTACGCAGGCCTGTTGTTACGTAGGACTGTTGTTACGTAGGACTGTTGTTACGCAGGCCTGTTGTTACGTAGGACTGTTGTTACGTAGGCCTGTTGTTGCGTAGGCCTGTCATCAACAGAGGCCGAGAATTATTTGCCAACAGCGTATCAAACTAGTTGGGGAACAAACTAAATGTGAAAATACAACAAACTAATAGGTATTAGGCTGTAGTGTCTCCAATGGCGTGTGGCATTAGAATTATAGGATTCATTGCCACTAAGATTTGAACATGAAGTAACACATAACAGACGGATGATGTCGCTATTGTTCACGATATGTCGAACACAGGTCAAGTGTTAAATACTGTACATGCTTTCCGTCAGAAATAGGTGATCTTCACTGCAGTGCTTTCGTCGCCAATAATCCCCTTATGTTTTTGCCTGGAACCTACTTCCAAAAAACATTAAGTTGTAGGCGCAATGGCACTGTTCAGACGAATTTAAGGAACGATTTATATTTCCAGATATAAAAATTATGGAAAAAAACGACGAATTTATCAATTGGGGAATAAAAAAACACATATGATGTTTTCCAAGAAGAATAGGCATGCGATGAGTTCTGCTTTTATATTGAAAATCACATATTGAAGATAACATCTTCGTGCACCAACAGATACATCTTCTTAGTATCTTAGTATCAACACAATTACAGTTCAAGTCGTATCGGCTGACTCTGACATTGATTACAGATTGTTGCAACTTTTTGCACCACCAGTTACACACATTTGAAAAACTACAATTTCCCATCGGCTGACGCAAAAATACATGTATGGTTTTGTCGAACGGATCGACCAAGACGAGCGGAGTTTCAGCCTCACGCTAAGTAGATACATTTACCGCCCTCTCGGCCACTCGCTGTGAACAAATCCAACGCATACCCTGTTTTCACTGTGACGTCAATGCAGTGTAAACTAAAAGCCAGCCTCCCACAGTGTTGTTATTGTGATGTTAGGAGTCGGGGGGTTACGTGCTTTTGTTTTCTTGTCGGTGGAAGGAATATCAACATACATGCCTGTTTATACTTCTGTAAGCGTAGCGTTTGATATTGTTGGGATACATTAACCCGAATAGCGGCTAGCGAAAGTCCCATAGTAATGGAGACGCGGATATCAGAGCTTTTTGGTTCAGGGTCTGGACAGAATGGGTCTGGGTCTCAAGGAGTTGGCTTTAATCCTCTAAACGGCTTTGGGATGCTTTCTAAAAAGGCTGGTGGGGCGAAGAACAACAAGAGAGCCAAGGGTCGGACGATGCGAAACTTGAAGCCGAGTCACAACCCCCCGTATCTCCCTCCGGAGGTGAGGTGTGCTCCGTCCACAGGCTAGCATGTCGAAGCTAACACTATTTAAGCATCTGTGTGGTCGAATGTGTGAATAGTACTACACAGTACGTGGTGTTTAACATTGATTGATTGATCGTCGGTCGGAGACAGAGTTTGCTTTCATTCCGAGTCTCACGTACAATCGTAAATGTTCGGCAAGTTACTTTGCCAGCACGTCGGTGACACGTAACCAGGAGTGCAGTGAACAGCGCTGATCCAGAGTTTCTTCTAGACAGCAGCCCGCACTACTACACCGTTCACACACATTGCTCGTGTAAAAAGAAAACAATGCGTTTTATTACAATGGACAGCGTATTGCGATCAAAGGCATTAGTACGCCGGAGGTGGGGGAGGTGGAGGAGGTGGAGGAGGTGGGGCAGTGTTTGTAAATAGCGCAACACGAAGCTAGAGAGTACCGCTCAAAGTGGGCTGTCCCTGGTTCCTCCTGCTGGCTGATGAAATGTACTTGTAGTACTTGTACATTGCCTCAACCATCCCAAGTATTCCGTGTATGAGCTCTAATATCGTAACTTTCACTTCGGTTGCTTTGCTGCTATGTTCGGAGATGAACGCCACGGGGCTTTCGCTGCTGACATTTGATCAAGTGGTTGAGTTTCACCCACGTTAGTGGGTCATTGGTCTCAACATGTCTCAACTTGCTTCTCCTGGCTGTTTCTGTTGAAAGACATCCTATACATCAAGACGATGCGTATACGTTTACGTTTTGAAGTTTGTTATGTTATGTTATACGCGCGTGTGTGTGTGTGCGCGCGCGTGTGTGTGTATGTGTGTTTGGGGGGCGGGCAGTAGAGCTCGACATAGACGTAAGCGAGAGCTTTAATTGCTGTGTGTGATTGCGACTCTTCTGTCTTCTGTCAAGTCAACGGTGTGCATTGTTTTTGCTTTTGACTGCCATCTATTGGTCCTGCCCACCCGACCCCCGTTCTCCTGCCCTTTCTCTCCCAGGCAGAAGAGGGGAATATAGAGTACAAGGTAAGCAAAAACAGACTGGGAAAAAAAAATCAATACTTGTTACACAACACAATTATGAAATAACTTAATGGATTTAGGTACGGCTTCAATAGTTTCACAATATTTTTATGTAGATACATTCATCAAGTGAATTCTACCATATGCTTTTGTTATATTGTTTAATCTCTCATGACTATGTTTACATTTTGCATTTAGGGCTTTTAGCAGACGCTTTTATCCAAAGCGACTTACAAAGAGTACATTTGTCAGAAGGTGAAGCATTTCAATTGCTAGGATAACCGTTGCTAGTATACAACATCTCTGGCAAAGTGCCAAGTTAAAAAGAGCAATTATACTTTTATATTTTATTTTTATTTATGTATTATATATTTATTATATATAATATATTTATTAATTATATATTTTGGGGGGGTCGAGGATGGATGTTATGCAGGGTTCAGGTGAACTCTTTGTTGTAGATGTTTGTTGTTTACAACTACAACATTATGATATTTTGTGTTTGGGAGTCAACTGACTCCACTATTGATTGGCAAGAACATTTCTGTAATGGACACTTCCTTCTCCTGTCAGTTAAACAGGCTCTTGTCTGTCTTACTCCCGACTATTTATTAATTTAGCAGGTGGCTTCTTGAAATGCAACACAGTTGCTTTCAACATTGTCTCAGATAAATATCTGCGGGTAGGAGCATGTTACTCAGAGGTGCCTGCAGGTAAACTCCGGGAGCTGAACTACAGCCTGGCTATCCTGCTCAGGGACTCTTTGTCTTTTGTGTCGGCGTTCAGTTGAAGCTGATCAACCCCACGCAGATCCGATTCGAGCACCTCGCCACGCAGATGAAATGGCGGCTCCAGGAGGGCCGCGGCGAGGCTGTCTACCAGATCGGCGTGGAGGACAACGGCATGCTGGTGGGCCTGTCGGAGGAGGACATGAGGACATCACTGGAAACCCTCCACAGGATGGCGGAGAAGTAAGACAGACACTTGAATCCAAACATATTCACAAGTGACTTTAGATAGAGCCGCCTGAAAATGGATTTATGAACTGTAACTATAACTATTGAACTGTAACAATTTACACAGTTATGCAGCCGTTTAGTAGACGCTTTTATCCCAAAGCAAACGATGCAGCTGAAATGGTTTCACGTGAAGGATTGGTAACACCACAGGGTGGGAGCAGACATCACAGTGCTCAGAGAGTGTGAGGTGGACTATGACTCCGATGATCCCCGCAAGATTGCAGAAGTGCTCATCCGCAAGGTTCCCGACGACCAGCAGGTCAGTGGTCTGAACGTATGCACATGCTTTTGTTTTGATGTTGCATATTGTTTTTGAAAAGTTTTTTTGCATCTCTTTCGTTGTTATTTCATTGTTAATGTGAAGGTAATCTTCTTATATTGTGTAGCATAGCATTTTCTGATTGCTATTATATGTACCCTGCATATTATATCTTCCCTCGTCTCATTATCTGCTGCTGAAAAACTGGAATTTCCTTCAGGATAAATGAAGTATTTATGCAGTATTTATGCTGACATCCTCCCACCTGGGATTCAGAACGTTCCTCTGCTCCTCTCTTTAGTTCCTGGACCTGCGGGTGGCTGTCTTGGGCAACGTGGACTCGGGGAAGTCCACCCTGCTGGGGGTCTTGACGCAAGGCGAGCTGGACAATGGACGGGGGCGAGCAAGGCTCAACCTCTTCAGACACCTCCACGAGATCCAGACCGGCCGCACCTCCAGCATCAGCTTTGAGATCCTTGGGTTCAACAGCAAAGGGGAGGTGAGCACTCAGCGTTATCACAGCTCAAGTCATGTTCAAGTTTAATGAAAGCACAACCTTGGGAAGTCTTCATCCGCATAAAGCAGAAGATACACATTCAGAGGGACAGCGATGGTGCTTTGTATAGTTGGTGGGTAAATACATTTACCACCACACTGTTTCATATCAGACGGATGCCAAGTTAACACTTGAACTGCATTGTCAGAGAAGCTCTTCTGATGTGCTGAAGCCAGACTGTGTGTGGTGGTGAAACAGATCTCCAGCAGACCGAGACAAGTTGAGGGGAAAAATGTGACGCCATTGTGGCAGAAGGGCATTGTGGACCAAGGTCAGCCGGTTTGTTTTTGGAAGGCACTGGTCTGCATGTGTTTTCCTTTATTCAAATAGGGTGTGTAGATACTGTTGTCTAAATAGTTCTCATGGCAAATATAGCCTTCTACGTGCTTAACAAACAGGTTTTAGTTTTTATTAGTTCTCCTACTCCTACTTAGTTCCTACTCTGAGTAATGTGTTTACGTGCTGATCGGTGCCTTCACATGCCACAGAACTTGGCCACTAACCAGGCCCCTTTGCCAGCGAGGTGCTTAAAGATGTTTAGATCCCTTTGATCGAACACGACAGATGTCTCCTCGTCTCTCCAGAAGTGTGTAAACACCCCGCACGTGTCTTCTGTGTGCATCTGGTGTATGAACTGTGAATCAAACCGCATCATCAGACGAAGAACCGCATTCACATGACGGTGAATCCTTTGAGTCGTCGCCTAACCGGTTCGGTCGTTGTGGCGCCAGGTGGTGAACTACAGCGAGTCGCGGACGGCGGAGCAGATCTGCGAGAGCGCCTCCAAGATGATCACCTTCATCGACCTGGCAGGGCATCACAAGTACCTGAAGACCACCATCTTCGGCCTCACCAGCTACTGCCCCGACTTTGCCATGCTGGTCGTCAGTGCAAATACCGGCATCGGTGAGTTTGGTTTCACCAAGTGCCTTTCATTAACCGTGAATACTATTCACACTTCACCTCTATTCAAAGTGAGTAAAGTGAAATTGAAAACACGCTGTCAAGGAGTGGTTACGGCGTTATGCTCAAGGTTAATTATAGGTAGGCAGCGGGACACTGAGCACTGAACGTACAACATTCCTGCAGGGAGTGGAACATCCACACCACGAGACCACCCTGCCCCCACTGGTTGTAGACGTGTTGTTGTGAAGCCTCTGTAATACAAACTGCACTTGGTTGGTAGAATGTGGGCTCCATGATGTGTCACCGAAGACACGTGACGTAGCGTAGCCACTGCAGTGGATGCTGACGCCTTCCAACCCCTGGCCTGGAAGGGACTGCATGCTGGGTCTCCATTCTGCTGTCATCGAACCCGCAACCTGTCTGGGACAACAACAAAACAGAATGAAGGGATTTGATGTCACGTACCCACCTGTTTACTTTTCCTGACACCCCCACCCACCACCCCA
>OMKQ01074774.1:2078-12654 GCA_900302335.1 Phycis phycis | reverse complement strand
ACTACACGGATTGATTTGGACGCACTCTCTTATTAGCACGAGGGGTCTTTAAAAGAGCCAATATGTATAATTGGAACAGCGACGTCAACGGAGCACAGTGCACCGCTATATCGGTATTATGGGGTGTAAGGCACTTCCATAACAACCGCCAGCGCCGTGTTCCTATTACAGCCAAGATGATAATAGTAACTGCTCTCTTCGCGTTCGTGTCATCTGTTTTTCTTGGAAGTCATGGGGCGAGCGTGGTGCTCCTCCAGAGACATGTTTTATGAACTTAATTTCCTCTAAAAGGGACCAAATTGAGTTTATATTTCCCTGCGTCTATGCATCTAATACATTAGCTCGGGATGTTTTTGGGTCAATCAAGCCCCTTGCCTCTCAGGAGATGACAAGATGCATCCGTCTTGCTCGACTGGGCTTTTGGATTAGATTGCGTGGGGGGGACCCGGGAGGGAAAAGGCCCTCTAGTAACTGATTTAAGTCAAACTCTTGAAGTTGTTAAGATGGAAAATATCAGGCTTGATATTTTTCATTTAGATAGTGTATTCAGGGATAATCGCCTTAAAGGAAAACAAGGGAAAAAAAGACAGTTACATTGATTCCTGTCTTTTTTTTTTTTTATCCCACAGAAATGAATGTTCTTGTTAAATGTGCACAGAGGCTGGGTCATCTGCACAGTGAAACAGCAGAGTGCACGGTGACACAATACAACAACACCCGTGCTGATCACGAAACTGGACAATTGCATACTTGTGTGCTAACTAAACTGAAAGAAACAAAGCATTATTCCTAGTGGACTACAGGAAAGAACGTTGTGTTCTGAATAATAATTTGACTCATTGTTATATGACTGCTGATTTACTTTTCGAAAGCGACAAACTGTTGTCCAAACACATCCTACACATTTCTTAAAATCTTTGACTCTGGATGCTTGCTTGCTTGCTTTAGATGATAGGCAGATTGTCATGTTATGTTGAAATAGCAACAATTCACAGATGTTCATATTCTTATTATGGAATCAAGCAGCTTTGATTGACAGACGATACATTGGTCTGTGGTTTTGCTGTAAAGCATATACAGAGACATATTGACATGATGATGAATGAACATACAACATTAAATAGTATCATCAGGATTTTGGTCCAACATTCAATCAAAGTAAAATCAAGAACAACCCGCCAATTTTACCACAGCATAGAACATAGAAACCATGAAAACCACATTATGCAAAAAAAAAAGCCATCGTTAATGTTCAGCAACCAGAGAAGTATGGTGTGTGATATTCTGTACATCTCCAAAATGCAACTTTTTTTTACTTTTAATAAATCAATGCTATTGGTCACCCAGTATTTGTCTGTGTGTTTCACAAATATTCAACCAATACAAAGTATTAGAAGAGCTTGTGACTATATCTAGTTAATCCATTGGATCCTCAAGCTGTCGGCAGAACCTCCTAGCTCCACCCTGCCTCCTCTTCACTCAACAGTAGAAGATACACACAAGTAGTCGGCTGTTGTTTGGAGACTGTCTCTCGTTGTTTGCAATGCAAGAGCTGCAAAGCGAGGCTAAATAAAGGACTGGTTGTTTGAATAAGTTCTTTCCTCAAGTCTATAAAGGCAAATGTTTTATGTATTTGAGATGTGGGCGTGGAGAATAGGACAGCAGTTTAGTATGGCAATTAATCTTTTATAATAACAGATTGTTGCCAAATGTATAAAACTACAGGAGAAACCAAGCACACAAATAGCAACAATAAACACGTACCAAAACCTTTTTAAAATGGATTTTGGTAAAATATGAATAATGTAATGACACATGCAAGTATCTGACCATCATAACTTTGACCGAGTTAAAATGAAATCTTTTAAACACATGGTTTTGATAGTCATACTTTGCACATAAAAGATTTCCACCCAACAGCGAAGATATGTATGACCCACTCATGATGAAAAGCTTAGTTCTGTTGGCCATTCTTAGGATTCCCTATTAGAGACAGACATGCACGGACATCGGACCACATGTTGAGTGATATGACTTTAAAATGGTCCAGCCAGCCTTCTCATAAAATGGACAATCTCCACCACCTGTCAATCGAGATGGATGCCCACTTGGCCGGTATTCAGCGTAGTATGAATACAAATAAAAAAAACACCATCCAGCAGCCTTTAAAATCAATAGATGTTTCCCCTTAATTGTATTCCCTGTTTCAACTCAATGAGCTGTGTCAATTAATACAGAACATAGAGTTGTGCTGTTAAGCCACTATCGCTGCACATGTTACTTTGAGGGTTGGTTGGAGTTAATTTTTATACCAATTCGATGTGTTTGCCTCAAGGGACCAGTAAACATTGGGAATGCATAACAACAACAACAACAACAACAACAACAACAACAACAACCACAAAACCTGAAACCAAAAACAACAGATTTAGGGCTTTGTTTTTTTTTCCCCCAGTCTGAGTGAACTCTATATATTCATAAAGCAAAATAGTTATTAGAGGCCAAATGGTTTGAGGGGAGGCAGTTGCTTACTGTGTATTTGATCTAATTAAAAGAAAAAAGAAAAAAAAGAATTTGACTCACGTAGTATAATTATATGGTGTCGCTTTAATGTACATGCGTATGGATATCATGCTCTTTAAGTCCCAAACATGAGAGGGAGGGGAGGCGCCCAGAGGGTTCAGGTAACCATTCATCATCCCGGGGATAGATATCACCACCTCTGTGGCTAGTTAAAATGTACTGCTGAGCGCACAGATCCTGCATAGTCGTAACACATTTATCCCACCAAGACGCAGTGTTATGAATTGCTGGTTCATAACTTAATCAATCACGGCCTTGTTGGCTACCTCGTCGAGTAGCTTGTTTTCTACGGAAAACCAAAAATAATGAATTAATTCACCCATTAATGCAGCTGTATCGTGACCTGTAGGGTCACAATGCAAGGCAGTCCATTTTATTGTTATTTTGGGGAGTTTTCTTTCCAAACTGGAAAGCTAGTAACAGTTGCCTGGTAATAGTTGTGTCAACTGCGCAAATGTACTGGCCATGAGTGGTCTCACAACTATCAATCAATAAGGTATTGGATGACATTCTTGTGATACAACTGGGCAACACAAATGTTCTGCCCTTGAAGGCTCGAAACTCTTGGTGTGAGCCTGAGGTTTTAAGAGACCTGTGCCCTTGCTCTACAATGGAAGTTTGGATATTGAGTTTGGACCCGTTAAAATTCAACACTTTTTTTATTTTTACTCTGAGTGCTGTAGGTAATGCTCATTGAGGCGTGAAATTATGAGTCACCGTTCTAAAGGGTCCATCACATAACTCGTAACTGTCTAAACCCTCACTCATTCAACTGAAAAGTCGAGGCCCACAGGTTCATTTACATCACAATGTACATTATTGATTTAGACGGAGCTCTTGTGTAAAACGCTCTTAACTGATGTGCCCTCTGGGTTTCTGATGGCTGGGGTTATGAACCATAACGAAGAAAATTAATCTTGGCAGAGTGGAAATTATGCCAATCATATTTTGCCAACGACATGCCTTCATTCGTTCACAATTCCACCTTAAATAAATGTGTGTTTTGGAAAAATATATTTTTTTTATGAGGTAATGCAATTATTGCAAATAGATGTTGAGTAACTGCCAACATAATGAAATGGCTCGAATAAACGTCAACTTCTTTTGGAAACAGATTGCTGTAGTGGTATAAATCATTTTAATGTTATTTTTCCAATCTATAGTTTATATCAGGAGCAAAAAAAAGTAATTGAAAAAGTAACGTAATAGATCATCACCCTCATCATCATCAAGTACGAGTAAATAGTGAGAGAGTTTACTGTGTAAGTTCAGTTCAGTCGAGTTCTAAACTTGCAGACCTGCAAAACATATTCAATCGTCTCCTATCTTAGACCACTGCAGACATTGTTTTTTTTTTTACACTGAATCCATGGCGAGTCACCTCTCGATCTTACTAAGAGCTGGCCATGATTTTGTGTTTGTCTCCGGATAGATGTTAACCCTACAGCGATCACTGTAATTGCTATCGGAGTACAATATTGGGCTACATCCAGAGCAAAACTTTCTTTTGTGATCACCAAACTTTAGTGATTGTTGGGGGGGGTTGTAGGTTGTTGTTGTATCCTCAAATTAAGTCTGGGTGCTGTTATTGACACCAGAACAGAGCAATAGCGGATAACTGAAGGAGGTCCAACCAGAAGAGACAGATTTTCTGGAAGCGATCATAGAACAAAATGAGTTAGCCTTGTTAGGGGCCCACATATGAAACTCATTTGCATTAAAACTGAATTTGGCACATTTTCATGAAAACACCAAGCAAATAGATGCTCTCCCCCGATATACACACTTTTCCCCAGGGCTCCCTGTTCCCACCTCTTCAACAGCACCCCATTAAGAGGCTTGTATTCTATTTTCCAAGGAAGTCAGAGACTTATTTGAGCGTTTCTGGATAACTACTGCTATCCGTCTTGCGCTAACTGTTTGGGTAACACACTGTACGATGATAAGGGGCCGTGTCTCACAGTTTAGCTGTGCACTCTCATTGCATGGCTGAGCAGCGTCTTCTAATCACTTCACAAATCAAATAAATTACTGCTTCTACTTTCAAATATTTAAAAGCGTATATTTTTTAGATTAAAATATTGCATGTGCTGCAATATATCTTCTATTAGTGTCGATGTAGTGGTGTATGTAAAACAGAAAATAATTATAGCACTTCTCTGTAGCCAACATTTGTGTTTTTGCAACAAAAAAAATGTATGTGTATAAGCTATATGAAACACTGCAAAATATATGCAGATATAAGTACCTATGTGTGTGTATATACAAATATATGCATATATGTATACATATATATGCATACTGTATATATTTTGACTTACACATACACACACCTCTAAATCTAGTTAAGTAGCATGTTCGGTAGGCATCCTGATTATTTTGCTATTCAATGTAACAAGACATAAACAGTAAACAGTCATTATTTTATTTTGTTATCACTAAAAGCGGTAATTGGATGAATAAATGAATCAAAGAAAGTGACATACTGTGAAGCTACACTTTCTCTTGGCTGCTCAGCCTTATATTGATAAAGGTTTTGTATTATTTTAACAGGAATTTGAACAAAATTACAAACAACATAACAAATTATAAATATTATCCAAAAGAGTACTTTTTGTTTTGTAATTGTGATGGCATGTTGTTCACAAACAAGCCATGATGAAAACTTCCCTGCCGACACAATAAAACAATGAAAAATATTAAATTTGGTTTGAAAACTTTTTATCCTAACCATCTTTGGTTTCTATTTCTGTTTGCAACACCTAATTTCCCCCAGAAGATGAATAAAGTGCAACCTCAGGTAACACAAAGAGCTATTGTATCTGGCTCCGCTCACAACTCCCTAGCTACCTGTATGTTATCTACAGAAGAAACCCCATCAAATCAGCGTTGTACAGTACCGTGGGCCTTTTTAGCTAACTCACATTTAAATCAACTCGGTGTCTTTGCATACCGCATAATAAACTGTTCTAAAAAGCACCGGCCACCGCGATATTTGGGTCACAAAAAGGACAGATTGCTCAGTCTGTGCAGCGGGCCTTTGATGAATGAAAGTCAACTGAATGGTGGCAGACCGCCAGAATGAATAGGAGTGCAAATACCATTAGAGTTAGTAGAAGCGGGCCATGCCCAGTCCAATAAATAAACCTAGAAATGTAATCTTTCAGGTAGCTTTTACTTAAGGATTATACTCGATGAAAGAAAAGAAGAAAAGGAGGAACAGAAATACAAAAAAGTGGTCAGCAACAGAAGATGGCCAAAGGAGGTAAAATACAAAGCATTTGACAGAGGATAAATAATAACGTTTTGCAATAATAACATTATATGGAAGATAATGTAATACATGAAATATGAAAGAGGGTTGGGTCAACTGTGCCCAACCTTGAAATAAAAGGATATCTGTAACATTCATAATGCAAGTTTAGTGGTATATACTATGTTACAGTATATGTATGTATAAGCCGTGACAGACAAACCCAAAAGTAATTATCTCGACTGACGTGAAAAGATTTGAAGTTTGTCTTATCAGAACAACTTTTTCCGTACCACAAAGTAAACTCATACATTTCTCAATCGAAAATTGTTATGGCACTGCTGCAATATGCAATAACAATGAGCAATTATGCACTCTGATAACTGTGTGAAGATAGGAAGGATCTTTATTTGGATATGACTGCAAATGCTACGGTAAATATAATAAGGCAGGAATCCTTTGGATTTCCCTCAAAATGTATGCATTTGAAGATATGTATGAAATGCCATGAGTTTCCCAGTGGTTCAGAAAATGTATATGGCGTCTATAAATATCTATATAATACCCAAATACATATTAACAACAACATCACAACACATTCACCTCACAAATTTTTTGTTTTTGATAATTGGGATAGTGCTGTTGCTGAGGATGTCAGTTCACAGTCAAAAAGGTACTGGGTTCAATTCCCCAGCTCTGTAATGTACCTGTTGTCTCTCTGTAGGCATACCATCTGAGCAGGATGCCTGTTCCCTACATGCTACTTAATAGGCCTTTATTATAGTGGGGGGAACACTTGTGTAGCTCATCCAGTTACATATGGGGATGTCTGCATGCCAGTCCCCATAACTAATATCATGAGTTACACCTGTGTTTGCCTTTACAATTACACCTCTGTGATAAAGACACACTACCTGCATCTTAATTCACTTTAAGTCATTGAGGATACAAGCGTCTGCTAAATCAATTTAATTGCAAAGAAATGTTTTGTGTATTGAAATAAAAACAGCTCTATTTATGTAGGTGAAGATGGTGAAGTGTGTAAAAGTATACTTAAATGATACTTAAATTATAACAACAACATACAATGTAAAATATTAATCATATGTTGCTCATAATTCTAGTATTTTTAGTTTGGTCTAAATCCTGCTCTGCTGCACAACAACTTAGCTATAGTACGTGAACTTGCTTCAATGTAATCAAACCAAAGGATCTGCCACACGAGATTCAACAAAGCTCTCACCTTACCGTTGTCCTGAAAGGAACATCTGTTTTTTATTCAAACTCAACTGTATAGAAAATAAGATTCATACAAAATAATCTGAAGCCCTCAATGTTAACACCGACACGACTCGCTCCTCCGTGTAGCTGGAGATCAGTATGCAACATGGATGATTACCAAGTGAAAGCGTAGGCCTATATATTTTCTAAGTCTTATGAACAAGATGATAAGTCGCACAGATGAATTCGTACATTTTATGGATGACATAATTAAGTCGCACACATACATAATCAAGATGTACGAATGCGGTATACTCATACAAATTAGATTACATCAAGTCATACATATGCATCAGTCATACGTACGAGATAATATGTCTGAAATACACATGTATATACATGTAACAATAGATCCAAGAGAAAATGCGCACCACTTCTCAGGGGCTCCTAGTATATGCAATATAAGAATTATGTTAAACATGTGGATATGTTTTATATCCCAAGCTGAATTCATTTTAGGAGTGTCTAAGTATTAAGAATTTCATTAGATTAAAAAAAAATGTGTTGCATTTGTGTTTATCAGAAAAACACAATTAATTTCCGTTTTGGTGAGCATACCTGATACAAACCTGTATGAGGTAAGAAGGTAGTATGCTTGTAATTGATGTTCTGGCTGAACAAAGAAATAACATCCAAATTGCATTTGTTTCCAGCCACATTATGTGGTCCTGCTGTGCCTCCAGAACACTCCAGAACGGTCCAGAACATTGAGCACCTGGAGACGCCACAACCGACCACAAGCTAATGTTCACCATAGCTTCATGCTAGGAACATGATGTGAACTCGAAGATGCAACCAGCCATAATAAATAATAGGTAAAGTAAATGTCAATTAAATTGTATCATCCTTTGAGATGTAAATCTCTCTCTCTCACACACACGCACACACACACACACACACACACACACACACACACACACACACACACACACACACACACACACACACACACACTGCATACGTTTCATTTCAGTGTCTATTGTGTAGGATAATGAGAAAAGCTGCTCAAGTTGACCCAACCCGAGCCAAAATGTGAACCAACCAGGGATCAGCTTCATCAACATTAAAATAACCAGACCAAGCATCCCTCTTCCACAGTAACATGATATAAATTGTGAAATATGTCAGTGGAATAATAGCTCCCTGGAACAATTTTCATTGGCAAAATTGAAAACAGAACTATAAATATGTTTTATTTTCTCTTCATTGAAAAATTGACTTATTGGTCCAGTTTATAATGCTATTTTTACTGGCCCTTCCTAAATTGTGCTCTAGTTTTTAGTGCACAATTGATTACAAATAACAATTGTAGACCAAGGCTTACAAAACTAAAGGGATTGATTTTTGCGAGAAAATGCTCACAAGCACAACATTTCATGGCAGCTTTAAAAAACATTTCCCCAGCATTACTAATTCTAACCCTCATATTAGTGAACCCCTACCCAGACAAGACAGTTTTGTTTATAAAGAACCACTGACCAACCACTTCAATGAAAAGCGATTGCAATTCATTAATCCAATGTCATCTCATCTAAAATTCCAACACTAATATCGGGGTCAAACTGTAAACTATACAATTTGTATGACTACTACCCGGCAAATCAGTACTGACCTCTGGTGTCCCTGTGGCCAGTCGGCGTTGAGAGGCCTTCATGTTCACGTTTGACAGGACGATTGGTGTTGACTTGGTGAGTGGTGTCTGTCTGCCAAGCTGTTGCGGCAAACGCTGTCAGTGCCAGACAGACAGACAAAAGTTTAGCGTGATATATATACATGTAAAGTTCACCATCAAGGTTGTAAAAACATGTTGACTCTGGAAAGCATCAACGCCCGAAGCAAACCGTTACACAGAGGAGGGCCGATATCCGCCGCTGTCGTCTGTCTTTGGGGACCGGCTCATTTCAATGTACATGGTACTGCGTTTCTGTGACAAATTAACTTTCTACAAACATGCTCAAATGCCTGCAATGAAAAAGTGGCTAAGTTGAAATGCAAAACAAACACACACACACACACACACACACACACACACACACACACACACTCATGTGTACACACACATGCACGCACACACGCATGCATGCACACTCACACAAAACCCCATTGCTACATTGATAATAATTGAAATAAAAAAAGATTTATAACACCCAAGTACCAGGTGAAAACACCTCTGTGAAAGTCACATAGAAGCTATCCAAGTCCATAGACTTAGCAATGATGGAATGAAAATCAATAGGGTTGTGGTCTAGGAATAGAAACAACATCAATGATGATTGGAGCTCTGATTGTATAAGACAGGAATGGAAAAGTTCCCCAACCGTATCCCAGACAACGCGCGTGTGTGTGTGTGTGTGTGTGTGTGGGTCTGTGTCTGTGTGTATGTGTGTGTGAGAGAGAGCGTGAGTGAGTGAATGTGTAGTCCAGAATATTGTCCACCTGGAACAGCCCACATATAACAGAAAGTTCCTCTTCATCCAGTGACATCTTCCATATAATGCCATGTTACAGATCGACTACAGACTTGGCCACAATCATTGACACTAAATACTATTCTGATCTATGTTATTATTTATTTGTTTTCAGTATTTCATTCCACCAGTTGGTCCAACCTCTAACCTGAATGTCACGAGCATTAATATCTGAAATAGAGAAAAGTGCATCAATATTTTGTTAATTTCATCGTACTGCTGTTGACCGTCGACATCTGTGCTGTGTCCATGTTATCATGCCAAGATGAATGTTACGCAAGTTTCTTAAGGCTGCAGAATGCTAAATCTTATAACACAAAAACCCCTTTAGCATTCTCATGACCGCGCAGAATTATACAGAAAATATTTACTTCATTAATTTCACATTTTCGTAAAGAATTCACATGGAACGTGGAATTCTGTGACCATTGAGCGGAAGTCTGTATGACATCTCTGTTCCGTAGCTCCAAGCCTACGACACAATCGCAGCAGCCGTCTGGCCTTACCTCGGCTGCTGTTCATCTGAAGTACTACTTTAGAACCAAGGTCACCCGGGAGGCGAGATTAAAAGAATCCCTCATTCAATTGGGTTCGTGAAATTGGAAGAGTGTCTAAAGATTTGTACATAATCACAGGGAATCAACCCCTATGGGGGCGGAGGTGTGAACCGACAGAATCCCAGAGATGAAAAATGTCTTCCCAGCACCCGCCCCCTACCAAACTGCCTCGATGCCACCACAGCACCGGCACCACCCGCTCCGAGATCGTAAAACAATTGATAAGGTCATTTGGGAGTGTTTAGTCACCGTTGAGCACCCTTTGGAATGTATGAGAAATAGAACTGTCTCACGAAGGCATGACGGCGTATCCGAGTGCACCAGCGGTCCATGGCAACCGAGGCGAGGCGAGCTGTAAGTGGATAGGCCACCTGATGTCCGCATCAGTTTCATCTGAGTGACTTCTGTCTGTTCTACCGGGTCCCACCAGTACA
>OMKQ01074688.1:1622-13059 GCA_900302335.1 Phycis phycis | reverse complement strand
GCACACACTAAAACAACCGTTATACACTGAACCAGTATGGCCCCTTAAACACTAAACCATGATGTCCCATTAAACACTAAACCAGTGTGTCCCATTAAACACTAAACCATGATGTCCCATTAAACACTAAACCAGGATGTCCCATTAAACACTAAACCAGTGTGTCCCATTAAACACTAAACCAGGATGCCCCATTAAACACTAAACCAGGATGTCCCATTAAACACTAAACCAGTGATGTCCCATTAAACACTAAACCAGGATGTCCCATTAAACACTAAACCAGTGTGTCCCATTAAACACTAAACCAGGATGTCCCATTAAACACTAAACCAGTGTGTCCCATTAAACACTAAACCAGGATGTCAATTAAACACTAAACCAGGATTTCCCATTAAACACTCAACCAGTACCCCTTAAACACCAAACCATTATGTCCCAATAAACACTAAACCAGTATATCCCCTTAAACACTATATCAAATGTACTCTTTGTAAGTCGCTTTGGATAAAAGTGTCTGCTAAATGCCCTAAATGCAAATGTAGATGTAAACACCAGTACCCCTTAAACACTAAACCAGAACTTCATTTTGCTGCTGGAGACGAAATGTTCAGTTCAAAACAAAGCATTGGAATGCTCTTCCTGTCTCTGTGCGTACTACAAACACACACACACACACATACACATGCTGTGCTCCCTGTCTGCACTGATGTCTGACCACAGACTCAAATGAACGTGATGCTGTACAAAAATATGTTTTAAGAGTTTTACAAGTGTTAAATTATGCAATGCTTGGCCCAAAAAGATTGTAATTGCATGCAAACACACACACACACACACACACACACACACACATACGGAAAGAAGGAGGAGTTTGAGGTATGAGGGAGAATGAGAGAGAATAGAGAGAATACAAACAAGAGAGGATGTTTAATACCACGTAATAATATTATTGCTCTCTCTCTCTCTTTCTCTCTCTTTCTCTCTCTCTTTCTCTTCTAGACCCCCCTCTGTTCGTAACTCTCTACGGTCCAAGTCTCTGATTAGTTACAGATCTCCCAGGATGCACCTGTATCCCAGCAGAGTGGGCGGGGTCACGTCTGGTCATCCACCGGAGCAGGTGGACAGAATCTTCAGAGCGCTGCGCAACGGCCTGCAGTACGTAAGCAAGTACTACGCTAACTAGTACTGCAGTACCTAAACTACTACTGCACTGCAGTACGTAAAGCAGCACTCAAATAACTAGCACTCCTCTTGAGGAGTGCTAAAGTAACGCTCAAGGGTATTCTAAACTAGTCAAGTCCTCCCATATTTCAATTAGCAGAGGACTAGTCTGTTGACAAGGTGCTAGTAAGGGTATGAAGCGCCATTACACAACCCTGATAATGTCACTTCCTGTAGGGAGTACCTGAAGGTGCACCAGACGGAGATGGACTTCCTGTCGTCCCAACAGAGAGAGACCAAGAGGAACTCTAGACTGGTGTGTGTGTGTGTGTGTGTGTGTGTGTGTGTGTGCGTGCGTGTGTGTGCGTGTGTGTGTGCGTGTGTGTGCGTGTGTGTATATGTATACACATACACACGTGTGTGTGTGTGTGTGTGTGTGTGTGTGTGTGTGTGTGTGTGCGTGTGCATGTGCGTCAATGATGATGTTCTTGTCTCTGTGTTTGCAGGCCTTCCTCTATGACCTGGAAAAGGTAACAGTTATCTTAACCAGCAAACTGATGCAAATGCTTGTTGACATTATGCCACGTATGCCAACAGTATGCTATGCTAACCTGTGCTATGAATTGTTATGTTATGCTAACAGCATGCTATGCTAACATGCACTATGAGTGGTAATGTTATGCTTCCAGTATGCTAACATGTGACGTGTTTTGCAGGAGATGCGGACGCTGGAGCGCTACATTCGTAAGCTAGAGTTCCACATCAGCAAGGTAGGCTAAAAAAGTTTGGCCATGGTTTTATGAACAAAATTACATGATTGCGGTGAAAATAAGAAAACGCATAGCTCCAAGATTTTATGACTTATGACCAGAACCTCATTAGCAGATGACATCAATGCCAACGTTGCGTGGGTTTAGTCAGAACTGCAAGGTGGGCATGATTCACTTTGATTTGATTTCCCTGTCTCCATGGAGACCCCACTGTTCTTAACTAATGGACCGTTCACTGGCCAAACCAAAGTTTGTCTGGCAAAAAAATCTACCTTTTGTACACTCTTGCTACGCTCATCAATCAATCAGTCTACCGTTGATTGTGAAATGTAATAATGACAAAGCAGTAACGTGAAAGTATATTACAGTATGTATTACTGTGATCCACACAACATCATGTGCGCTGTACTATGTGTTGCAGGTGGAGGAGCTGTATGAGATGTACTGCATCCAGTGGAGGCTGAGTCAAGGGGCGACCAACATGAAGAAAGCCTTCTCTCTCTCGCCCTCCACCCGGGCCTCCAGAGAGAGCCTGCTGGAGCTCAACCGCACACACATACACAGCCTGCAGGTAGGTGTGTGTGTGTGAGAGAGAGAGAGAGAGAGAGAGAGAGAGAGAGAGAGAGAGAGAGAGCATGCACACAGTAGTGTGAATTAAAGGTGAATTAAAGGTGAATAAAAGGTGAATTCATTCTGTGTTGCTGGTAACTAATGTCTGTCTCGGACATCTGTTTTTAAACACTATTTCAGCTTTTTTTTTTTTTTATATATATATACGCTGGTAAAATAAACATTCAACATGTGTTCACCAGACAGGGGTCAGGGATGAACTCAACCAATGACATCACACTGATGAGGATGATGAGGATGAGGATGAATAATCATTCTAGGTACAACATCAGTAACTATATTAGGCTCATTATAGGCTCATCATTTAAGTACAAGGAACATTCAACACAAACATAACAGGCATGACTAATAAATCATTGTTTTTACACATTTGTCAAGTTTGACATCTGGTATTTATTAAAGTTTCATCTCAAAAGGGGAGGGGAGGGGAGAGAGCGTGAGAGAGAGAGAGAGAGAGAGAGAGAGCATGAGAGAGAGACAGATGAATTCCTCTAAAGCAGGACTCAAAATGGGTGAGGAATCAGTTGGAGGTGGGTCGTGGCCTGAAGTCCCACAAACAAACTGAAATTGTCTTTTTGGTCCCGAGAAGAACCTTTTCGCCCTGCATTTCCAGAGGAACTAAAGTGACTCTGAGCTCCTGGGTCTCATACGGCCTGAACACAGAGTCTCTGTCGGGTTGTTTAAAGATAGATCATCAGAAATGCAAACCGAAACCATTTCAGTCCCCACAAAATGATGTTAATTACTAAGGAATCTAGGAGAATCCTGACTACATCCAGCAGCATTAGGATGGCAGTAATAGTATTATGGGATAGATGTTCCCTGGACTCCGTTGTGGGCTAAGGATCATTTACACAAAACTAAAGACCCAGTTATACACACACCTACCGCAACACACTCCCTCTCTATGTATCTCCATGTCTCTCTCTCTCTCTCTCTCTCTCTCTCTCTCTCTCTCTCTCACTCTCTCTTGTTCTCTGTCTCTCCCTCTCTCCCTCTCCCCCTTTTCTCTCTCACTCTCTCTTGCTCTCTGTATGTCAGGGTTTTTTTTCCATAAACTCTCCTCCTCTCCCTGTCTCTCCCAATTTCAATGCATTTTCATAGTCATGGCAAATAAAAAGCAAAATGTAAAAATATATGTACAGTAAAGTGTACTCATGTGTATGTCTCTTTGACTACTCCCTCTTTCTCTGATTATTTCCCTATTCTTATTCAACTGTGCTGATATGCATCTGTCAATGTACTAACCTCATAGAAAATATACAGTATATGGATACACAAAACGGCAACTGAACTTTACTGGTGATTACTGGTGATTTGGTCATGTGACCAAATCATCTTGCTTTGATCATGAACAAACATCCTGATGAAGTTATTTGTATTTCTATGTTTGTCTGTTTGTTTCCTAAAGGATATGTCAGCTATGGAAGGAGAATTAGAAAAGTTACTGGGAGAGTTACACATCAAGATGAAAGGTACAGACACACACACACACACACACACACACACACACACACACACACACACACACACTACGCACACATAAACGTGTGTGTGTGTGTGTCATGTTTGTATTGTGTGTTGCAGGGCTTATAGGATTTGCTAGACTTTGTCCTGGAGACCAGTATGAGGTGAGTCCCAGTATAACCGGTGGTACTGGTAAGGTTAAATACTACTAATGAAATGCCGCTACTGATCACGTACTGGTGACATTGAAATATACTTAATTTAGACTGTGACTAGACTCACAATATTTTCTAGTCAGTCTGTGGATTACAATGTCATGTGACCTGATGACATCACGTGACATGGCGATGACATCACGTCACCTGACCATGACATCGCGTCACCTGACCATGAGGTCACATCACCAGGTGGTGGTGCGATTGGGTCGTCAGCGCTGGAGGATCCGCGGGAGGATCCAATCAGACGACTCGCAGCTCTGGGAGGAAGAGGAGATGGTCTTCCTCCCGCACACGCACCACAACTTTGAGATCAAGGTAAAATCAGTGCACACTCACACACACGCCCGCTTGTATGTGTATATACTGTATGAACGCATGTCATCTATGAGTGTTCATGAACGTCTAGAACGCTCTGAGAGGTTCTAGATCAGTGATTGTGCTCTAGTTCAGACTTAATGACTAATGAAGCACTTGGGCCCTGAGCCCCGACCAGTAGAGAACCCCCGTCCTTGGATGTTACACTGAACATTCCCAAACCCATCCATGCATTTCCGTGTTCAGGTGACAGAATCCAAGGGCCTGGGCCAGCTGCTTGTCGGCATGGTAACGTGCGCCAGCGCTGACTTCTTCGTGGCGCGGCCGCAGCTCATGCTGGTAGACGTCACGGAGCTGGGGACCATCAAGCTGCAGCTGGAGGTCACCTGGAAGTAGGTCCCCACGGCGCACTCTGGTCCCCACACTGCACCACCACATAGCTGCTGGTGTGTGTGTGCGTGCGTGCGTGCGTGCGTGCGTGCGTGCGTGCGTGCGTGCGGACATATTGGGACAGATATATCTATATAAATCATTCTATATAAATTCTAAAGTAATTTTTTACATTTTTTGTTTAATGAAGAGTCATACATGAGGCGTGGTTTTGTGTATGAACCATGATCCTCTGTGCTCTGTGATGATGATGCTCTGTGGGCTTTGAGCTCAGTGTTGTTGTGGAGCTCTACGTTCCCACTTTCCTAACACGGAATGTTGCCTGAACGTCCCACCGTGAAAGAACCACTCTTCCAGAGGAAAACCCCCCGACACACACACACACTAACGCTCGTAATATTGTCTACCTATGGAACAAGGTTCAAGTTTCTTCTACATTGTGGTTACCATTAATGACTTACAGCTGTGTGTGTGTGTGTGTGTGTGTGTGTGTGTGTGTGTGTGTGTGTGCGTGTGTGCGCGTGTGTGTGTGTGTGTGTGTGTGTGTGTGTGTGTGTGTGTGTGTGTGTGTGTGTGTGTGTAGTCCGTTTGACAGTGTGTATGGGGACCGGTTGCATCCTTTGTCCCCAGGAATGAAGAGTTCTTACAGCAGAACCTCCATCTCCTTCACTGAGAAATACTTCATAGTGAGTAGACACACAATACACACGAATACTTATTAATACTTCAGGTTTACAGTCAATCTCTCTCTCCATCTCTCTCTCTCACTCCCTCTCTCTATCTATCTCCATGTCTCTCTCTCTCTCTCTCTCTCTCATCTATGGTACAGCTGCAGGACCCGGAGGGCTCCCTACAGTCTCTCATACCTAGAGCCCGCCCCTCTAGAGGAGGCGTGTCCTTACTCAGCTACCTGTCTGACCCCGCCCTCATCACAGCCAATCCAATCACCTGCTCTGACAGCCCTGTAAGCCCCACCCACCACCCTGGGTAAGAGAAATGCTTGAAACTATAATAAAGTACAGTTATGATACTAGTAATGGTAGATTGTTTGCCAGTTAGATCAGTGAGAAAGTTAGTTAAACTATTCACTCAGTTAGTTTGTCAGCTAGCAGATTACTAAACAGATTAGTGAGTTGGTGACTTCAGTGGATTTGAAGACAGTGGTGGACAGAGTCCTCCAGAATACAATGTGTTGCAATCACTTCATGTCTTTGAGTAACAAGCCAAACCTGCCCCGCCCACAGCCAGGGCTTGGAGCCCAGCCAGAGCTGCAGTACGGGGGGCAGTTACACCCAGCTGTCCCTGGGGGTCCCTGGCCCCATGGAGCTCCCTTTAGAGGGGAGTGAGAGGAGGAGGAGAACAGAGGGGGAGGGAGGGGAGGAGAGAGAGGTGGACCGGAGAGGAGGGGAGTCTCCCCTCATACCAGAGAAGAGTAAAACACTTTCCCTGCTGGCTTCACCAAGGTTAGAATACTTCTAACTGAAATACTACTAACTACAAACTCACTAACTATGCTCTAACCGTTTCACACAGACGTAGATCTATAGAAGAATCAGAATCCGAATTATTATGTTGATCTACTTCTCTGTGAAACTGTTAGAAATACGAATACTAAAATAACAATATTACTAATCTATACTTAACAGATGTTGCAGTACTTCTAACTCAATATATGAACAACTGTATTTATTTCTGCAATATTTCAAACAGGTGTAGCACGCCAGACATCCTCAGAAAGAACCCAGTAGGAGAGCCAGACATCGGAGACCTCCCAGGCATTGGACCGAGCCCTGCCCCAGTTAAGGACCCCTACAACGGGCAGGTAGGAGCACTGCATGCCCCTCTCTTCTGGAGGAATACCAAAGCCCCACACTAAAGACTTCCTGGTGTGGATTTTTTGTTATGTTTTATTTCCCAAATTCCCTGTCTGTAGTTAATAAAGTCCTATCTCATCTCCTCTCTGCATTAATATTGTGACAGGGGTCCACGGAGGACCTGTCTGCCCAGCCCACCCCCCCAGCCAGGGGGTCCGGGGGGCCTGAGGTGAGCGGACCCCAGCGCCGGCTCCAGGCGGCCAAGCTCGGGGTCCAGATCGCACAGCTAGAGACCCTCCTCCACCACCAGGAGGAGCCAGAGAAGGAGCTGAGGGTCCTCAACTCTCAGGTCACACACCTGGCTACAATACTGAAGGTAGGAACACACCTACACCTAGCATAAACACATCTAGCATAACATCTATACCTAGCATAATATCTACAGCCAGCATAACATCGACACCTAGCATAAACACACCTAACATAACATCTACAGCTAGCATACATCTACACCTAGCATAACAACTATACCTAACATAATCTTCATTGTTCTGCATATATATAGACTTAAATACATATTGCGTATTCTGTCACCAGAACAACCTGTCGCTGCTGAAGATACCATTATCTGCGGAGACCCTGGCTGTCGACAAAGTCCTGGAAAGCTTTGACTTCCTGTCAAATGATCTGAATGCAGAGGATGACACCTCTTGTATGGGGAGCTTGAGACTAAAAGACACTGGGTGATTTTAAAATGGATGTATGGCTGATTGGATGGATTGATAGAAGGAAATATGAACTGATGGATGATTGTATTAGTAGCTCAAAAGAAAATAAGTAAAACCCTGAGATTTTCTTTGTACTTCAGGATTGGTTCCCTCCAGCAGAACACTCTGAAGAGCCTTGGCCTTCTGTCCCACTGCAGCCAATCAGCTTCTGAGGAGGAACAGCTACTTGTTGCCCCACTGACTTCTGGGAACTGGAGTCTTGACCTGGCCCTGGAGACCCACCTGGACATTTGCAGTATTCTCTTAGAGGTAGAAACCTATCGCCCATCAAAGCACGACCACTACACAGCACAGCACAGCAGAAAAACAAACGTACCCTAAAACTAATGCCAGGATCAGACCACACACAATTTTTGAGATGACAAGATAGTTGCCATGTCATTAGGAGACTACAACATGTTCACCTTCACCCATTCAGTCTTCATGATCTGCCATTATATTCACCTGGGATGGGAGAGAGAGGGAGGAGTCAAGACCCCAGCATTTGGCTGCGTACCCAAAGACCAGTTCTGCCATGTATGACCATGTATGAGTGTTGACAGATGGATGGCCAGTTCAACCCTATGTGTCTCTACCAGCCCTCCTCTCCAGCCTGAGCGGTGAATGTGTTGTGTTGCTCTGGTCCCAGGCATTGGCAGTGGAGGACTCCAGTGTGTCCAGGAGATATCTGCTGGACGAAGCCGCTCTGCAGCACGACGTGTTGGGTACCACTGCTCGCCTCATGCTGGAGACCGAACACGCTGCAGACAGTCAGTAGTCTGTCCGTTCGTCTGTCTACTTGTCTGTCTATATGTCAGTCTGCTTCTCTAATGTGTCTAATGTGACAGCCAAATGTTAAACTGTAGTTTTTATTCATTAATATATCCACAATAAAGAAATCACACTTTATTATGACTGTATTAATGAACTGAATGTTCAGTGGATCATATTCAGTAGATCATCACGGTCACTATCTGTTCCTCTTCAGTTCTTTCCAAGAGGACGAAGGACCTGTGCTCGTTCTGGGACGATTGCGTTGCTGACGACAACACTTCATTCTGTTGCCAAGTCGACAGCTTCTCCAGATCACTAAGGAAACACTACACACACAAGCTGAAGGCCAAGCACCCTGGCCAGTCTGAGAAAGGTACAGCACAGGAAATAACGCCATGCAAATGCAATATGAAGGAGCTTTCAGGTGACTGTTCCCCATGACTCAGTCATGGGGAACATCTCGGCAGGATAGTGAAGTGATTTTCAGGTGTTTTACCTGTAGTGTTCAAGGAACTGCTGGAGCAGATCCAGGGCACCTCCACAGTGCTCCCCTGTCTCCGGACCACCTGCAGCCCAGACAGAGTCACCGTCTTCCAGCTGCTGGTCTACCTGCGGCGCTGGGGCATCCAGGATCTGGGACAACACATCTCACGCCTCGCCAGGGAGGGTATGAAGAAACTCCACCCTGCTGGTTTATAAAATGAGCTAGGACTAATCACAGGCAACACTCCAAATAACTTGTTCACATCTGTCAGCATCAACGACCACGGGATAGCCGAGATAATGCCTCTGCGAGACTTAATGGCAAATTATACTTCTGTGTTGGATGGCCGCCGTGGGTACTCCATTGGGCCTCTATGTCACGGGTGTAACCCACACAGGGACAATGCCCTAGGAAAGTACCTCTCCAAAAAAGGTCAAACTACATGTCAGGCGACACATGTTCATGTATGATGGACTAGTTAGGGACTGGTTCATGTCTTCACATCATCAAGATAACCACATGCCACTTTTGGTGGACTACAGTCAGAATCACAATGCAGAATCGTAAATCTAGCATCGGTAGAGACCCATACCTAGGCAGTTCTAACAACAATATCATTTGCGTGGTGTGTGTGTGTGTGTGTGTGTGTGTGAATTATAATTACGTGCAAATAGTGGTACTAGAGTGGTAGTACAGATGTTATCCTGGTCTTTGGGTTCAACTCGTCTAATGCACATATACTAGTAGGGCTGTTCTAAATTGGATGTGGTTTACGTGTTTCAGTCTACCTGCTTTCTGCCCTGCGGAGCTCCAAGAGGAGGGGGGCTCTAAAGAAGCTGAGGGGTCGTGGCTTCACAGAGCTCCTCCCACTGGGCGTGACCCTAGAGACCCTGGCTGGCCTGCAAATGGACAGCAGCCTCAAAGTGTGTAAGGCTGCAGCCCAATGCCTGGCCAGGGGCTCCGGCTGCAAGGCCTTCAGGGACAAGGTACAGTACGCCCTCCACAATAAGAGTCCCAAGACTTTAGACAAGGTGCAGACACCTGTCACTTCACAATATGAGTCTCAAGGCCTTCAGGAAGGAACAAGTTACAGATCCTTTTAACTTCACAATAAAAGCTTGTAGAATCAGAATCAGAATAACACCTGAGACAGGTCCCAAGTCCCAAGTATAAGACACTACAGACCCTCCTTCATAATAAGACTATCAATACTTCAGAAAAAAACAGATGTTCCTTCACAATAAGAGTCAAGTGTCTCTCTCCCACCAGGCAGTAGTGTTCTACACGGAGAGGTTGAAGCAGAACGAGGTGAATATCCAGCAAGCTTCCTGTCTGGCCCTCAAACATCTCAAAGTGAGAAAACACACAAACACACACACCATTTATTGGCCTCATACCCCATATACAGGTCTGAACCTTTTTGCTACTCCAACTTTGTATATTTTCTGTGTGTGTGTGTGTGTGTCAGGCTACAGAGAGTGTTCAGCAGGTAGCAGAGTTGTGGAGAAGTGAGAATGAGGATGTCCGCAACGCAGCCAGAGAGACTGTTCTCTCCTTTGGTACATCCATCCATCATCCATCCATCCATCCATCCATCCATCGTATATATATATACAGTGCTATATACAGTGCTTATTTATTTATAATTTATTAGACCACCACCCAATGTAAGGTTTATGCCACAGCTGCCCTGAATTAACAGCACTGGCAATTACCGAAAGCATTTTTTATGTTTCTCTAATAGTTGATACACCAGTATGTAGATGCTCTTTAAGATCTCTATATTTAATGCTAAAATATAATTATTATTTTTATTTATTCTAAGGTGAATTCAGTTTGAAATTCCTCATTCTTGTTGAAAATGGTAAAACAAAGCACTTCATGATGCTGCATGCTGCGACGAACAGGGAAAGACATAAAGTGTTCTCACTGTGAGGTCAAATATGCTTTGGAGTCAATTGCCGAGACTGGTACTGACTGGAAGGAGGTACTCTGGATGGACAAGTCCAAGTTTGAACTCTTCGGTCAGCGTTGTCGTGTTTATGTCCGCAGAAAAGCTGGAGAGCGTTTTTACATCAGGTGCATTACACCCACAGTGAAACACTGATTCCATTATGGTATGGGGCTCCATTTGTGGAAATACCGTGGGTACATTTGTGAAAATTGACAGCATCACGAACAAGAACGTCTACCACAACATCTTAGTGCATCATGCATCATCCCTTCTGGACTGAATCTGATTGGTCGTGGGTTCATATTCCAACAAGAAAATGACCCAAAGCATACGTCAATTCTGTGCAGACAATTTGACCAAGAAAAAGGAATCTGGAGTACTGGAACTGATGGACTGGCCAAGTCATAGAGTACATAAAACAATGCCAGCAAGAATGCAAGCTGTTATCAAGGGCAAAGGAGGCCATACAAAATATTACGGTTTTTGGTTATTATATGTGAAAATGGATGATTTAGTTGTTTCAGTTTATTAGTCAAATAAATAACAATAACATTTTTACTTTTAGTTTTTTAAAGATTTCCAAAATATCTGTTTTCTCGTTTTTCTGACAGGTGGTCTAACAAATTTGTGTAGCACTGTATATATATTATATATATATATAAGATATATATAAGAGTTTAATCGACATCC